>JAVSBU010278879.1:0-11509 GCA_033118015.1 Loricariichthys derbyi | reverse complement strand
AAAAAAAAATAAAAAAAAAAAAAAAAAAAAAAAAAAAAAAAAAAAAAAAAAAAAAAAAAAAAAAAAAAAAAAAACACAATAAAAACAATAGCATTTATTCATTTGAACATTACATATTTTGTCTTTGTAGTGTATTCAATTGAATATGGGTTGAAAAGGATTTACAATTAATTGTATTCTGTTTTTATTTTGTAGTGTACATTCCTCTACAGTGAGCTGACTTAAACCCCATCAATCCTTTACTTGAATAATGGAAGGTCAAACACGAGAAAGCCAAGCATTTAGTAACATCACAAGATGTTAGTTGGAATATTATGGAATCTTTCTGTTAGAATAAGGGTCATCAGATCTGGCACAAACTTGTGATCTCCATGCATCTCCAGTGCATGCTACTTTTACAGGAAAGTGTGGAATATACCAAATACTAATCATTTTAGCTTCCCGCAGAGATTTCACTACTCACTCAAATTTTATGCTGATTATATGATTTGCAATTACAGCATTTTCACTAGTGGTTTCAGGGTTTTGGACTCCACAGTAGATGTATACATTAACCAGACTGCGAAAACATGGAAATAAATAGATATACATGGTGTTTGAGACTGTTGGAAGTACAGTAGAAACAATGCAGGATTTACTTTTTTCAGAATTATAAAATAGAAGCTAGTACATTGAAGATTCACATTCTATACAAAGTACTACAGAGATCATGGACTGCAGTGGGTCAGTGGTTGAAGCTTCAAACTACTAATAGGAAGGTAGTGGCCCATCTCTGCCAAACTTTCAGTGCTGGGCTTTTGAAAAAGGCTCTTAACATTCCATTACTCAACTCAGTTTCTCAAGTCATTCTGGGTAAGGGCATCTGATAAAGGCAGTGCATAGTGATGGGCAATGGTGTTCTGTGATGGGCTTCAGGTTAAAGTGGCAAGCAATATTTCCACTGGGTCATCAGGGGGAGGCATATAGGTCAGCGCTGTCACTTCAAATATCTGTGTCTGGGGTCTGCATCCTTGTGTCACAGCTTATGTAGTGGTTGTATGTTGTGTTTGGATTTACTCTAGTTCCTCTAGTTAAGTGGCAAATTTAAAAGACAAGAATCAGGCCAACTCTTTAGTGTCTCAGTGTGTGTGTATGTCCATGTACACTGTCCAAGGTTAGCTCCCGCCTTGCATCCTGTACTGATGGACAGATTGTACCCACACCTTGACCCTTAATTGGATTAAGTGGGTGGCCTGGTGGGTGGCAGTGTCACCACACAGAGGGAAGTTCTTGGGTTCGATCCCAGGTGGAGTCCCCATATACAAATGGGTTTACTCCTGGTGCTCCAGTTTCCTTTCACAGTCAAAGACGTGCACCTTTTGTGAAATGGAGATGCTAAATTTCCCAGGACCGTGTTTGATGTTGATCTTGCACTGATGAAACGTTTGATTTAATGTAACTTTGTTTCTGTCACATATACCACTTGTACTGATATGACATTAAAATAACCAAAATGGTTACAGGTTTAGAAAATGGCAGAAATGTGACTTTATTAAATATATGCATTTTATAGCTATTGAGATGAGATATACTCTCAAAGGAAACAACCATGTCAAAGCTGTGTTAAACTCTAACCATCAGCTTCTGTCTTGTGCCTGACTCTGAAGCAGGACTCGTTTGGTCCAGTTTTGCAATTTACGTAGGTTTACAGCAGACACAACGGACACGCGCTGACCAATCAAATCTTAGGGCGAGGCTAATACGGTGCATGTCTGACCAATCAGATCTTAGGGCGTGGCTAATACGGTGCATGTCTGACCAATCAGATTTTAGGGCGTGACAAATACGGTGCATGTCTGACCAATCAATGGTACCCACTGAGCGCTCGGCTGTAGATTGTAGTAAGAGTTTATTTAGAGGACCGTTTCAGATTTAATACGTCATGTAGCGAAATCCTGCCAGTGTTGGCGGTGTGATCACGTTTTGGAGAGTCTCTGATGGTGTTTTGGTTACGTTTGTACGTATTAGTGTAAGTGTTTGTTGATTTTTTCGGATGGACAGAGTGAAGAGCTCCATGCAGGTCCCTAACCCCATCCCTAAAGTCCTGAGCCGCCGTACTGGTGGAGCAAACAGCCTGGAGGTGGAGAGAGAAAACTTCGAGCGCACTCAGGTAACGCTAACGGTAATAGGTTTGTGCGCCAAAACGTTGTTTCTTATGTGAGCTTATTACTGGGATTATTAAACACAGTGTTTGGGAGATGTCGATTTCTAACCCATATTTATATAAGAAACATTTCGTTTGAGAGTAAGAAAATGATTGTAAACTTGTTGTGTTGCTGCTATAAATACTTTTAAACTCCTGTTTGCGCTCCTTCTATTTACCCACAGGAAAACCGCATCTAAACAAAACCACCGAAGTTTGTTTGTTCAAAGTTTCCGGCCTTTGCCTGAAGCCATCCTGAAATAATGACATCATAATAAACCCAAACCCAGAGCAGCCTGGAGAGTTAAACTGCTAATTAAGTCTCTTGATGTGGGTTTCTAATAAGTAACAATGTAAAAGTGTAAAACGTGAGAGTTTATTGGTGCTCTAGTTTTTTTATGATACACTTACAGTAAAAGAGTTCTGAAAAAAATTGTGAGAAGTCACTCATTGCTGAAATTCTATGTGGACCTTTGGTTATTGACCAATTTGCATGAGGTCAACAAACTTCACACCCTGATTTTATCAGTCTGTCAGTCCTGATTTGGTTTCTCTCCATAGGAATTTATTTCTTATACGTGCACAGTAATTAGCTTATCAGACTTCTTATCAAATGGAACTTTATCACTTTTAAAGGTGTTTGAATTTGGGTATAGATTCCTGACGTGGCTTTTATAGCAGGTTTACCTAACTTAGACTTAGACTTAGACTAAATCTCTGAACCTGTGAACTCTCAGGAATACTTTTAGTTGATTCCTGAACTAATAAGATCATTACAGCCAAAATCTGGCTATTAATAAGAAAACCAAATTGGGTTTGTTCTCTGAGGCCTATAATGTGCAGACAGGAAGCAAGTGTGAGGCATGTACTGGGAACTGCTCAGTGCTCTTATTTTTGGCAGAGTTCCACTGGCAGGAAGCAGGGTCATTATCTCCAAAAATATGTCAGAGGCTTGTGCCCATGGTAAACTGTGGAATTCGTGTCTCGATAGTCGATCCTAGATTGGGAGCGATTCTTCACCCCACCTCCCTGTACAGTGAGACAGCTGAAAAGTAGGTCACACTAAGCACATTGAATTACATGGGCATGCTGGTAAACTTGTAGGATTTAAATGCTCCAGATGAATGCCTTGTGGTCTTGTTTCAGCTCTGCATCTAATGTTTAAAGGGAGAATTCACCGACGTTTGCTTCGGTGCACCAACTCATGGCCGAGATGCACATGTCCAGTAGGCTCTGTGTATAACTAGGACGGTGGCATGGATTAGTGCCGCTGGTCTCAAGTGATACGTGTATAGTGTGTCTTTGTAGGGTCAATGAATCAGACTTTGGAGAAGTGACCTCTGTGCACATAACTCTTTGCGGTTACTTTTGGACATCTACATGTAAATCAGTCATAGTATCATCCAAAACACTGCACTGGAAGAATTAATCTAATATAGCTGTAACCAAATATTTAAAACACTTTCCAGTTTCATTCTTCACTTTAGAAGTGAAAAACTTGAAATATCTGCTTCTTTTCCCGTCCATTTTTTCACATGTCTGTACTGTGCGTTGTAATTTTAGTCAAATGAATAGCTGTTGGTGTAGAACACTGTAATAGCATGAATATACTTGGCTTTTTGGGCTGGGCTGCTAGAGAGCTGGCATCAACGTAATCCTGTGTCTGTAAGGAAGAGCTTCAGGCCTATGATTTTTGTTGTGGCTTCAGTCTTGAAAAGTAGAACCTGGCTAGCTGAACTTCCCTGGCTATGGATTTTTGTAGACCCAGTCTTTAGTTTGAACTGCTGTGGTTTGAAATAAAAATTTGGTAAATGTATTGATTCATTATGAATACAATTCCAAATGAATCAAATATATTGATTCATTATGAATCAAATTCCAAATGAATCAAATATATTGATTCATTTGGTGTAGCCAAGCTTAACAGAATAACTATTGGTCTTAGTTACTTATGTCTATCAGACTATCATTTGGCTTCAAGAGGTTTAATAAAAAAACTGCCAAGCTAATTTAGGTCATTTTTATTTGATGCTTGATTGCATCCATATGTTCTTGTGTTCTAATCTTTTTAAAGCTTATTCTCAGAGGCCATGTTCTCATGTCCCTGTTGTTATTTATAACGTTCTGAGCTTCTGTATGACTGTTATGGGAACCATTCTAATAGCACTTTGTGTTTTCAGTGTTGTTCATATTGAAACACAGAAAAAGTCAAGACATAGCTAAATCTTGGTTTGATTTCAATTTCAAATATTCCATATCTGAGCAACAAGAGCAGATAAACAATTGGGAGTTTCTGTTTGGCTCTGGCAAAGATGGTAGCATGAGGTTTTTTTTTTTTTTTTTTTGTTTTTTCCTTTTCCTCATTTTAAATTAAGTTTTATTTTCCTTTGTATGCCCTGTTTGTGGTTTTGGTTGATGACTGATGAAGTATGGAGTCTGTAGGGAGAAGGGGTTCAGATGATTCAGTCGAGGAGTTTTATTTCCTTTTTCTGAAAGTTCAGCGTTCTCTTTGCTGCTGGAGAATGGGCCGATTGCGGGTCCATCGACTACTGCTGGTAATAAACCGCGCACGCTAATCTTTAAGCTTTTGCGCTACATCGACAGTCAAGATATTTTGAAGGCTTTATTGTCAACCTGTTTTCTACTTTGCCCTGTGAGACACAAATTGGACTCTTCATGACTGGATATGTTATCTGGTCAGAAGAATTTTATTTCTGTCTGTATGTGAATAATGCTAAGCATCATGTTCATTGAAGCCCTTAGGTAACTTGACCATCCAGTAACTTGTCCAGTCCATGCCAAATTAAATTGTACCTGGAGGTATTGCGCTCATGGCGGTATTACACATAGTAAGGTATACAGGTACATCTAAAAAAAAAATATCCTGAAAAAGTTCAATATTTTTGACACTCATTTTCTTGTTGGCTCTTTCGTTAGCGACGCCGTGCTAGCACGCAGATAACCAACAAGTAGCGCAAAATTTGCCAGAGAATGAGGAAGGGAAGACACGGTTGTGTTTTTTCAGCAGCGTCTTTTGATTTGGTTCTCTTTGCTGCTGGAGAATTGGCCGATTGAGGGTCCATCGACTACTGCTGGTAATAAACCGCGCATGCTAATCTTTAAGTTTTTGTGCTACATCGACAGGCAAGATATTTTGAAGGCTTTATCGTCATTCTGTTTTCTACTTTGCCCTGTGAGATTTCTGCTGCACAGAATATTGATAAGCATTTTTTTCTTCTCCTCTCCTCAAAGTCCAGGGTTTGTTGATGATTGCTTTGGCTTGGTCTCTGACTCTGCTAAGCAAGCCTGACCGTGGCCTTTCAGTGAAGACTCTTTCACACTGTGTGAGTGATATGTTGCTTTATGTCAGGTTTGTTAGGAAATTCATGCATTTGATTATCATTATGATGTTTTAAGTGATGTATATTTGTTAAACTGTTTACTGGGTTATTAATATTGTGGTCTCTAAATTAATTTCTTAAATTTCGTTTAAGGTTTGAATAGAGTGTGGGGGCTGAGCTGCCTTTTTGCACAATTCAGTGAAGCTCTGGTTTTCTTTTTAATTTTATAACCAGTGAATTTGGGGCAGGTATTTATGCCCCGGCATGCTGGTGGTTTTTTATTTTTGCAATTGGGCTTCTGACGCACTGCATGCACTAGTACTAATGATATATCCTATCATCCTTTGCTTATTTCTTTGTGGACCTGTCATTGGTAATGATTGTAAATTTCCCTCGAGCTGTGTTTTTTTTTTTTTTTCTTTTTTTTTTCTCTCTTTCTTTCTTTTTCTGGTTCTGTCCGGTCATGCCAAAGTTTTGGGTTATTGTGACTGAATTTATTTCGGAGTTGTTAAATCTCAGATTGCGATTGTGTCCGGTTCTTTCGTTACTGGGTGATAATACTCATTATAATCTTGCATTGACGTAAAAGATAATTCTTGTGTAGTGTTTTGATCTTGGTACTTTATTGAAGAACCGATGGTTACAGTTCTACTTGGACATTACGACTCTGGATCACCCCCAGCTAAGTTTCTCAAAGTCTCTTTAAACCTTCAGATGCTGGACAGATGCTATTTATAAAACGAAATAAATACTACTGTACTATTATTTATTTATTTTTTTGCGACTACTGTACTATTATTTATTTATTTTTTGCGAAGGACCTTATATAAGGGAGGGGGACGGGTTTGTTGTTTGTTATTGATGGTTGGGTTGTGTGTTGGTTTGTGTTTGTATTACTAAAGCCCAGTAAATTGTTATTCTCCAAAAACGAAAGAACAGATAAACTCCACCATGGGTTGCATTTGCTGACACACAAACTGTCATTGTTTTTCTTACATATCTCCTAATAAAAAAAAAAAAATAGGATAACAAAAGCTGGGTAGAGAAACCAAGTCATTACTGTCAGTATGGAAAAGTGGTAGCTGTTTATTTCTATGTAATGAGGAGCCTTATCCACGCAACGCTTGTACTTTAGGACACTACAGGAACCTTACCCTAACACCTAAGAACCTTTTGAGACGTTCTTATCGCCCCACAAACTCTCTTCCGCTAGACCTGCTTCCTCTACTTTATGATATTTCACTATCCATTGTCCCGTAGTCATTCTGAGCAATGTTGATGTTTCCTGTGCTCTGGCTTTGTTGTCGCTGCTTTCCCACGATGTTACACAGAATGGTAGAGAGAGTTTGAGATTGAGGGGAAAAAGTGCACACAAAGTCCTGAAACAGACAGGTCCTTTGCCTGTGGCCTCAATAACCAGGCAGTGTTTAAAAAAATCATGTACACGAGTGGCAGGCAGTTGTATACTCCCTATCACCACACCCCTAGCCAACCACTGTCGAACAGCATTACACTAGGCATGATGACTCTGTATCAAATAATGGGTTGTATTAGAGATGTTGAAGTACAGTAAATCCCCTTGTAATCGTATTAGGTTTAGGTACCAGAATCTGCTGCAAATAGTGAGAATTCGTGATTACTTGTAACCCCCCTAAAAGTGCTTATAACTTAAGTACCAATTTTGATTGTTAAATCCACACATCCATGAGTGTGCATTTGCACTGCGTTGTGTATCAACCAATCAGAGCCCACCATCCGAATGCCAGCCAATAGCATTCGAGTACAGTATTGTATTGAAGTGAACATGCACTTTGATATTCATTTGAAACAGCTCGTGGAAACTCAAATAACGAGGGAGGGCCATCAAAAGATGTTGTGGTTTCATTTTAAGTAAAGAAAGTGCAGTTTTAGTTTACGTGTCTGCAGTTCCTGCATCCCTCTGCCTCTTATCTCCGTTAGCTGAACTCGTTTGTCTCCAAGGTAAGAATATGGTACTAAATATTTTTCCTTTTCATATATTTTGTTATGCATTGGTAAAGTATACACGTGTTTCTTAATTAAAAACATGTATTTCATAATTATGTATAATATACATATATTCTACGGAACAAATGTGTGGAGTTTTCAGCGAATAACAAGTTGATACGTTGCAGAGAAAATTCTGCGATTGGGTGAATTCACGATAGCGGAACCGCGATTATGGGAGGTCCACTGTACTCTTAATTTAAATTCCATACTGATAAGATCCTAGGTAGGGTGTGTGTTTACAGGTACACCTCAAAAAATGTAAATATCACGAGCAAAATTCAGTATTTTGTCACTCATTTCAGAAAATGAAACCTATAGATTCATTTCAAGCTTTTATTTCTTGACATTTTGATGATTGTGGCTTACAGATAATGAAAACCCAAAATTCAGTGTCTCAGAAAATTAGAATATTACATAAGCTCAATAAAAAAAGGATATTTTAAACAGAAATGTCAGGAAAAGTATGTTAATTTCTATGCACTCAATACTTGGTTGTTCCTCCTTTTGCATGAGTTACTGCATCAATGTGTCATGGCATGGAGCCGATCAGCCTGTGGCTCTGCTCATATGTAATAACAGCCTTCAGGTCACCTGTATTGTTGGGTCTGGTGTCTCTCATCTTCCTCTTCATAATAGCCCAGAGATTCTCTATAGGGTTCAGATCAGGAGAGTTTGCTGTCTAATCAAGCACAGTAACACCATGGTGATTGAAGCAGCTTTTGGTACCTTTGACAGTGTGGGTAGGTGCCAAGTCCTGCTGGAAAATGAAATCGGCATCTCTATAAAGCTTGTCAGCAAAAGGAAGCATGAAGTGCTCTAAAATGACCTGGTAGAGGGCTGTGTTGACGGTGGACTTCAGAAAACACAGTGGACCAACACAAGCAGGTGACATGGCTCCTCAAATCATCACTGACTGGAAACATCATACTGGACTTCAAGCAACATTGATTCTGTTCCTCTCCACTCTTCCCCAAGACTCTGGGACCTTGATTTCCAAATGACATGCAAAATTTACTTTCACCTGAAAAGAGGAATTTGAATCACTGAGCAACAGTCCAGTCCAGTCCAGTAAGACTTCAGATGTTGTCTCTGGTTCAGGAGGGGCTTGACATGAGGAATACGATATTTGTAGCTCATATCTAGGATTAATCTATGTGTAGTGGCTCTTGATCTTATGTAATATACAAATTTTCAGAGACACTGAATGCTGGGTTTTCATTGCCTGTAAACCACAGTCATCAAAAATAGATTTGCTGTCTTCTGAAAGTAGCTCAATATGCAGCCATTAATGCTTAAATGGCTGGCAACAAAACTGACTGCACCCCACACTGAATAGGTCCAAATTGTGCCCAATGTGCCCAATTTTAACCCTTTTCTCCATGGAATTCACCAGAGCTGCATATGATGCTACTGGAATCCTCTTCCACTTCTCTATGAAAACATCAAGGAGCTGGTGGAAGTTACACATCTTGTGCTCCTGCACCTTCTGCTTGAAGATGCCCTACAGGTGCACAATTGGGTTTAGGGCTGGAGACTTACTTGGCCAGTCCATCACCTTTAACTTCAGTTTCCTCAGCAAGGCAGTTGTCATCTTGGAGGTGTGTTTGGGGTTATGTTGGAAAACTGCCATGCAGCCCAGTTTCCAAAGGGAGGTGATCATACTGTGCTTCAGAATTTCACCTTATGTATATCGCAGCTCCCTAGTGTTGACAGCAGTAATGCAGCCCAACACCATCATGCTTTCACTACCATCCTTGACTGTAGACAAGGGACAGTTTTCTTGGTACTCCTCTCCTGGGCGCCACCACACAGGCTGGAGACAATCTGAGTCAAACAAGTATATTTTGTTCTCAGAAGACCACAGGACATTATTCCACAGGACATGTTAGCAATCTTCTTATAGCCTATGCCATCTTTGTGGAGAGCAACAACACTATTTCTAATGTCCTAAGTGTTCTTTGCCATGTTGAATATCCAGTGCCCAGTATGAGAAATTGAACAGCCCTGCTCCCCATTCACACCTGGAAGCTTGTAACTCTAACAAGCCACTCGTATATGAATACAGTATAGACAGTGGGGTGGTGGATCATTCTCAGCAGTGATGGTGGTGTGTTTGTGGGTTGTGCTTGTATGATTGGATTAGATAAAGCAGTGCTGCTGGAGTTTAACATTGCATTCACTCACTGCGCTCTGTTGGTCAAATCTACCACATTGCTCCACCTTGTACACGTAAAGTCAGTGACAGTTGATCTGTTGTTGCACTGTTTGTTAGTCACCCTCCAATCCTCCATTAGTGCTCACAGGATGTTGATGGTGCCATTTTCAGTGAAGTAGTGACTGTGAAAACATTTTTCGGATATAAGAGACCAAAATAGATTTTTTTGTTTAAATGAGAAGCATTATGTCTAGTTGAAGAAAAACACTGCATTCCAGAAGAACATTCTGTGAAACATGATGGTGGTAGTACCTGTTTTTAACAGAACCTGTTTTGTTGCATCTGAGCTGGGGGTGATCTTTACAGCAGTCAGTAGGAATACTGTCCTGTAACAATCTGGAGGACAGGAGCAGCCATAGACATATGTCTTAGTGTAGGTTTAGACATTAGACAGCATTGTGACTTGTATTGTACGATTATACAATATGAAGCTGTGTTACACATGGTCTTAGTTTGGCTGATGATGGTTGTTTGTCTGACCTGCTCAAGGCCATCATCTATACACTGTTGGAAGCCCCCCTACTATGTGTCTGTGTGAGATCTTGCCTTTGCTGTCTGCAGTTTTGTGGATTTGTGTTGGTTAATATTATTACTATAGTATATTAGTATAAAATATTACTATAGTATATTAGTATAAAATATTTTCCTAATCTTACTTTTATATGACTATGTCTAAACTAAACATACCCAACAGGATTTCAAGCCAAATGTTAGGTCAGAAATGTCAATCCCGTTATGAAGGTTTTTGAGTGTGTATGAGTGTGTGTATGACACTAGGGAGCAGTTATAGTGTAGTGATTTCATCTCTGACAGATTTTTCCCTGTGGAAGTTACAGGACACTGAAGAGCATGCATTTTGCAGTTTCTTTTCCCTTTTCTTTGCTTAAATGCAGAACTCAGGGGCGTTGCTAGACTTAAAGGTTTACTGGGGCACAGGACTCTAACCCCCCCGCCGCCGCCGCCCAACCACCACCAATATTTACCCTTTCCCCCACAACCCACCTTTAATCATTATACTTTTTTTAGACCTGATTTGTATTCTGGTTTATACTTAGAATAGAATAGAATGCCTTTATTGTCACTATACGCATGTACAATGAGATTAAAAGCTACATCTTCACAGTGCAAACATGTACTAAATAAATAAATAAAATAAAACGTTCAGCGGCATTCAACACTATTTACTCGACTCTACCCATTCAGCTTGAGTAGATATGAGCAGTAAATGGTACCTTTTTAAAGGGCAAATTCATCGTATTTTGGTGAATATCATCTAATCGTTGTTTCTGGTTCTTTATATAACAAAATAATTTCATGCCGTCGGATGGAGATTAGTGTAATTATAATTGTTAAAAAATGGAATTTTGTAGGTCATTCTCACAGCTTTCTGAAAACACACGAGCAAAACGGAAACGAGACTCATTTGTGTATGACGTCAGCAACAGCAGTCCAAAGCGTCTCACTGTTAAAATGGAGAGCAGCTCAAGCTCATCAGATTTCAGTGATTTTCACTTTGAATATGAGGATGAGGGGTACCTGTTAGTGTCCGAATCAGGACTAGAAGACAAATAATTCAGGGAGGGCAGAACTAAACGCTATATGGATGGAATAATCCAGCCATAGAACCAGAGGTCCATCCACCACCGGAAGACGGTAAAGGTCTTTCCTATCTGTAGAAATGAACCATAGCAGTCCATTTTAATCATTTTGTACATTTAGATGAGGAAAAATATATTTAAAACT
>JAVSBU010278555.1:0-11510 GCA_033118015.1 Loricariichthys derbyi | reverse complement strand
TTTTATATCTTCATGTTTGAAGCCTGAAATGTGGCAAAAGGTTGAAAAGTTCAAGGGGGCCAAATACTTTCGCAAGGAACTGTATTTATGTGTATTATGAGATTCCCATCATAAACTTGAAATATCATAAGTTGAATCATAGTTAAATGAGGAGTACCTGTATAAAAAGAGTGCACTACTTTGTTTGACTCAGTCAGAATAGAGAAATCCATTTGAGGCCAACCCAAATGAAATTTGGATCCGATTAAATGGTGACTGATCCTTTCAATAATCCATTAAGTGAAAGAATATTAGTCATGTATAATTCTGTATCCAATTCCTTTTCCAATCAGACTGCCATTACAACACAATGCACACTTAGTTAATTCAACATGCCAGGCGTGAAACATTGGTGTCCAAAGTAAACAGGGTTTTTTTCGTTTGTTTTTTTTTTTTCTTCAAATTGAATAGTCAGCAGAGTGAAAAGTTTGGAATAATAATCTGTCCAAATAAGTATGTGAGAAAATGAATGATAGTGGGATCTCTCAATAATAGGTGTGATAGCTCCACGATGTCAGTTTGAATTCCTTGTGTTTAATACGTACATTTCCAGAAACATTTTACCTAATACAGGCCAACATATCCATGAAATGGTATTTAGCACAGGTGTGCAGTGTGTAGTGTATATTTTGGTTGAATTACCAAAAGTCTGAGCAGAACAAGTCATATCTAGACCTAAAATGTAGAGGTGACAGTGGCAAGAAAAATCTCCCTGATGCAGATAGGGAACTGGACAACAGGATTATGTTTTTATCCTATTCTTTAAACAAATTAAATCAAGTTACTTTATGGTAGCCTAGTGGTTAAGGTACTGGAATATGGACCAGAAGATCCAGGGTTCAAATCCCACTTCTGCCAAGCTGCTACTGTTGGGTCCTTGAGCAAGACCATTAATTCAATTGTAAGATTGAATCAATAGTAAGTCACTCTGGATCTAATAAATGCCATGCCAAATGTAAAAGGAGCATTTTGTGACTAAGAGTTTTGAGAGAAGAGTTTAATTTTAACCATAGATCCTCATGTTTATGGACTTTTGTTCATATGATAGCATGTCACCTCCATAATACTGATGTAATCATTCACTTGAGTAAAACACTCCCTGTTCCAGTCATTTAAACTCAGTGGATATTCAGTATGATTGGCTGATATTACAAAAAAACTGCACCCCAGACACCAGAGACTTTTTGTTAGCAATGAAAGACATTAAAAATCATTTGGAGGCTGGGTAAAGAGTTAGCAGGATCCTAATTTGGGGGCAGAAGCATAGACTGTGTGTGTGTATTTGTTGGCATGGCTTTGTATGGGAAAGGATTTGGGAGCTTGCAAAGCTCCTGAGCCCTGCTCTTGTTATCTCGGAGCAGAGAGAGGGATTTGGGTTAAATGAATTCTGAAGTAGGACGGTGGAAGAAAAGCGGTTGCTAGTAGCAGCGGATCTTCCAGTAGTTCTGTGCATTGAAGCATAAGTGGCGTTCAACAAAGTTGAAGCATAGTTTGGGGATTTTTGTCGATCACGTCCAGAGTCTGATCAACCAGTGAATATTTTATCAGTGGTTTCTGCTGTGTAATGTAACTAATGCCAGACTTGCACTAAAAAATTGAAGTGGTTTTACAGTTTATAGTTGAATTCTGCTACAAAAATCAGGATAACATTGTGAGAATCTTTTGGACTCATGGAATTTTAATAGATACTCTTATCCACGACTTACATCTAAGAAATTGTGGGTTAAGATTCTTGCTCAAGGATCCAACAGTGGCAGCTTGGAAGAAGTGGGATTTGAATCCTGGACCTTCTGGTCCATAGTCCAGCACCTTAAGCACTAAAAGTTACCACAGTCCCACTTCAGTTGTTAGGTGGAAGGTGATCAGGATACTTGTCTTTTCATCAGTCTTTGCAACATCATAATATTTGACTGCAACTGCTAAAACTCAGTAGATGTTAGAGGGTGTCTAAAAAAGATTCTAAAAAGTTATCTATTGTTTAACCTAATTCTTGTTTAACCTAATTCTGCAGTAACGCTGCTTGCAAAGATGGCTTGGATACTCTAAATTGCCCAAATCAAAAGTCAAGATTTATTTCTATAGCCCTTATTACAATATAGCATTATCTCAAAGCAATTTATATAATCCATAATCTTATGGATTATAGATCAATCCCAAACTGATAAAGCCTATGGCAACAGTGGCAAGGAAAAATTCCCTAATCGTTATATGGAAGAAAACTTGGGTGTACCAAAACTCAAAAGAGAGACTAAACTTCCTTGGGCTGCTTTAGATGATTACATTTAAGTTATCTAATATGTTGTGTGGTTTAGTGGTTACCACCTGACAGCTCTGAGATCCCTGGTTTGATCCTGACCTCCATCTTTGTGGAGTTTACGTGTCCTCTATGTGTCTGTGTGGGTTTTCTCTGCGTACTCCGTTTTCCTCCCACATTCCAAAGATACATGTGTTAACTGGTGTTTCCAAAGTGTCCTTAGTGTGTGTATGAGTGTCCTAGGATGGATTGATGCTCTGTTGTTCCTGCCTTGTGCCCTGTGTCGCTGGCTGGGCACCGGCTCCCTCGCAAAACTGACCTGGACAGGATAAGACAATGCTTTAATTAATAAATAAGTTCATAGTAATAGTTTAAATAATAAGAAATATTTGAAAAAATTATTAGGTGTGTAATGATGCTCTCTGCTCTCAATGACATTTTCATACAAATTTTGTATTTCTGAACTGTAACCAATGTGTATAAGAAAACTTTAGTTCCCTGCAAATAAAAGGAAGTGGTAGAAACAGAGATTTAAAATTGTTCATAAAAAATTCAGTCAATTAAAAGAAATTAGAACCGTGACAAATAATGGTGCCCTCTGCTGTTCAAAAAATGCAGTTGCATTATATGGTATAATAAACAGAACGTGACGTCGTCGATCTCCGCGTTTCCCAATCATAATGTTTTTTCATCGTTACACCCCTATTATTGTGAATTAATTACTTTTCACTTCCTAGTACTCGCTTTTTATATATTCACCCGCATTACACTGAGACGTCCTGTGTATTTTTCACTGCTTAAACTGTTCTGACCCCTGTCCACCCAACACACACACACAGGCACAGGCACGCATGCCTCTGTCACCTCTTTGCTGGCACACTGAATAAATGCATAATTCATTGACTGTGTAAGTGAGGTAATTATACATTTATCTTACAAATAATATTGTCCCCGTGACCTTGCGAAAAAGATTAATGCCACATCAGACCTTCGTGAAATTGCTATGGAGGGAGAATTTAATACCCTACCACAGGGCCAAAAAATTGGATTTGCTCTTTATGACTGTGGAATGTCACCGGGGTTCCAGAAGGTCCTGCAATATTATGAAGAGTTTTAGAACTTGGAAAAAAGTTTGTTCAATGTCATTTTAAGGCAGTGATTCAGCCCAAAAATGACATGCACTCCCATCAATATAGCAAATACACATTTGGAGTCGAATTGAATCGAGCAGGAAAATCTTACTGAGAAGGAAGGGAGGCTCTTAACTTACAATTGCTTGGATTATAAGATTGTATAAATTGTAATTCACTCTGGATAAGGATGTCTGCTAAATGACATAAATGTAAATAGTCTCTTTAGACTACTGTAATGTAAAAATAAATGGTGTATTCATGAAAAAAAACTGTGCAAACTATGCCTTAAATGTATCAGAAATAGCACTGAAAACATGAGGGTTTAATGAGAGATTGTAACTACTGATACTTTTCGTTTGGCAGAAACCAAAAATGCATTGATGGAAAGTATTAGGAACAACAGAAGATCAACCCAATGAAACAGACACTTAACGAGTGAATATGAACCAGTTTATGTAGTTATAGGTTAGAGACGGATAGTTTTTTAATTTCTCATTGATCAGGTTTTATCACACAGATCTGGCAACCCTTCGTTACAAATTGCTTAATGCTGCATGTACATATCAACTCTTATTATAGCTTAATAAATAATAAATGGGTGTCCACTCCTGCCTTGCATCCAGTGTTTCTGGGTTGTGTTCTGGAAACAGTATGACCTTCAACCGGAATTTGTTTCAGCTGCTTTTTCCTCTGAGAGGACAAAATGCTGCATTTGGATGAAAGCCAATGTGAACCATTCTGAAAGCAGCCACTGTCCCATCTGTCATTGCACTTTGTCCCTTCATTCTTATGTCTCGTTGTTTCAGGCCATCATGGCTCAGCTCCCTCAGGAGGAGAAGGCTAAGATCGCTGAGCAGGTGGAAAGCTTCCGGCAAGAGAAGAGCAAGCTGGACGCTGAGGTGGCCAAGTGGGATGACAACGGCAATGACATCATCGTGCTGGCCAAGCAGATGTGCATGATTATGATGGAAATGACTGACTTCACCAGGTAAAGCTATAGGAACTTGGAGTCAATGGAAGTGTGAAGGAACAGCCAGTGTGCCAGTATCCAATCCCTGACAACCTTCTGCATGGGGTAGTTAGTACCATCATCAAAGCTTGTTCATCTGTCTAAAGATTTGCGTGAGCCACAGTTTGGAAAAAGGTGTCACCGTTACTCTCCTAAACCAGAAGTTGTTTTGTGATAGTGGGACATTAGCAAGTGGGTGGGAATTGTCAATATTTTTTAAATTACATATAGTTATAATAGTATTAAATTACAAATGCATGTAAATGTAATATTGATTATTATTGTCCTGGTGTTGTAAAATCTTTTCATTATATACAGTACTGTGCAAAAGTCTTAGGCCACCATTAGATTTGCTTTGGCAATGTTTTAATGATATAGCTCTTAAAGGCTCTTAAACCTAGATACGTAATTTTAAAAATTAGATACGAGTACTTACCATTGAATATACATCCTACAGCTAGAATGATAATGAATTAGCTTACTGAGAAGCTTGCCAACAAAGATGGCCACTGCTGAACGACCCTTTCAAAATAAAAGACTCCACCTTTACCTAAATGTATCGACTGGTGTGAAGTCTCTTGTGTAAGTGAAGTTAGCCACAATAAGAAAGTATTTAGGTCAATATTAAGTATAGATAACTTAAATATCAATTAGGTAATTAACTCAAATTAATAAACAATTTAGGTAGTTATTTACACTGTATAATACGTACTATGTATGTGCAAAAATACTTTTAAACAGAGTACCACAATAAATATTTTAAATTAATGTTTTTTGAAAATTCGTGAAACAGTGATAGCCCGCAATAAACGCAATAAACAAACCGGAAAGTAACAATGGAACACTGTATACAAGATATACGATTATTTCTTATTATTATTTTTAAGACCTTGGTCATTAAAGTGAACAGAAGTTGGTTAGATGGACAGTAAATGTAGTGACTCACTTAGGCCCTCTATCCATAGTGTATTAATTTAATTCCTAATACATTATGATTCTCACTACTATAAAGAGGCTATTGAAGAATGAATGAATGAATGAATAAATCTCACGCCATCCTTATGCCATTTCAGTTCTAAAACAGAATACAGTCATAAACAATGTGATCATGTTTCAGCTTCAGTTACTAAGCAGCATCTTTCTTTCTTAATGTGTGTGCTCACAGGGGAAAAGGCCCACTAAAGAACTCTTCTGATGTCATTAACGCTGCCAAGAAAATTGCCGAGGCCGGCTCCAGAATGGACAAACTGGCCCGTGCCGTGGCTGACCAGGTTAGAAAAAGAAATGCAATGATGCAATGCATCTTGTTTACAGGAAGGATCTGAACCTACTCTTCAATTGAAATGTGTTTAAGAATCTACCAACCACACACATCACAGATCAGATTTCTTTTTTATAGAGCTTTTTACAGCATTTTCTCACCACACCTTTACAGTTTTCTATTACCTTCTAATATCTAGGCCAAAAGTCCTAACTGAGTAAGCCTAGAGCAATCAGGATGAAACCTCAGGAGGACCAAGTTTGAAAAAGGTGCACTGGGTATTATATATTAGAATTAAACTTATTAAAATTAAAAATAAATTCATAAGTTAAAAAATTAAAAATTAGAGAGCATATATAAATAAAATATAATCAATAAAATATAATAATACAAGGACTATGATGAATTGCAGAATAAATCTGATTGTTATGTCAGTATAATTTTAATGGTATGATGAGTTAAATATAGGTTGGACAAAGTGCAAAAATAATAAAGCAGCACTAATACCTTTAATAGCAGTGCAAGTTTAAGCTAATAGTTAACTATGGATGATAATATTGGCTTTGTTTCTGGTTCCTGTCAGACCAGGACTGAGGCTCATCAGCAAATTGGCTGCGAGCTTGAGAAAAGGGGCATGGGATCACAACCTGGGCCTTGCTTTAATTGAATTAGCACCTCTAAGGTGTTGCATCCATTATCAAATGAGCACCGCTGCACTAATGCTCTAACAGCCCTTTTTTTTTTCCATCAAGTCAATCACTGCTGTAGCTTGGAAGACAAAGGCTAAGTAAAGCAAAGACGCATCGAAGAGAGTGAACGCGTTTGCGCTCGTCGCCCACAGGCTCGTTCCTGAGGGAGCTCTGAATTTGCCGAGTCAGTCCCGGTTCTGTGACACAGTGTTCAAATCTCGAGGGATTTATTTTCCCTTCGATGAAGAAAACAAATCTGCCTTGCTGATAGGGAGTAATTCGAGCACCAAGCCAGGCCTTGCCAACGACAAAATGTGCCTCTCTCATTCCAACTCAGCAGACTTGATCACTGATTGGAATTCTGGATTCATGTTTCGTTCTTGTCTTGGCACATTTAATCCATATTTGTAGATAAGCCAAACAGGTGGCTCGCAGCAGACTGATCTGTGTTACGAGGGAAGCTTTTACATGTTCTACCATCTGGACTTATGATGGAGACCAGGCGCTGGATTAATAGAGGACATGGAAGATTGGATACATAATTATGGGGGGGCAGCAAAAGCCGATGCAGCAAGCACTTTAGGAAGCTGAGCCTTAGGATGGATGATTTCTGGGAACAGAGGTGGCTGAGGGGGTCAGGGCACTGTGCTACTAATTGGGATGTTGTGAGCTCAAATTGGGGTTCTGTCAGGCTGCAACTGGGCTCTTGAGCAACATATTAAAATATTTGTAATACTAAGAACTTTGCAGCCTTGCTCTTTCTTAAATTTATTGGTGTTTCCCAAAACTGTCCATAATTGTCATAATATTTTAATTTGTTTGTAAATTTAAGAGAAATTTTCATAAAATTTCTTGAGAGGTCACAAGCAGTTCTACCTCTAAAACGATAGAGGGTGCTAATTTTTCTTTTGAAAAAACTCACTGACCTGTGCATGGCGAAACACATTTAACTATATAATACACAAATGTATGTAAAATTATATTTATTTTTGAAAACACGTTGTCAAACACTATATCCAGTGCTAACAAAAAATCAAATCTACTAGCTTGAGTTATGTATGTTCCTAGTATTAAATTCATAATTCGTTTAAGGCGTGGGAATTGAATAAGCTATTGCTTCAATTGAGAAGGACCTATCTTAAATAAAACAATACAGCAAGAAATGGGCTAAATTCATCTTTTTAATGGGGGCCTTCACAAAACCATTTCTACTGTGCTTCTTCTAGTGTGTCCCCACCCAAATGTCAAAATAAAAGTCTATAATATAAATGAAGCAATAACACAACATACCTTCACAATTAAAGACTTAAAACTACTGTCTCACATTACTTATGGTGTGGAAAAATAGAAACGAATTAGAAATAGAAAAGAAAAATAACTGCAATACACTAGGAACTTAATAACTAATGGCTGTGAAGAGAAAACAGCTGTAATCCTGCACAGAAACTCAGAAACAAGCAATAACACAACATGCCTTTACAATTAAAGACTTAAAACTGCTATCTCACAATACTGTCTCACTTTATAGTTCAGTTCTAAGCATAAATGTCTATCTAAATCAAAGTTATTTCTGAAGTGCTTTTTACAATGCCTAGTGTTAGAGTGTCAAGAAAAAACCTAGGAAAAATCCCTAAACTTTATAAGGAAGAAACCTTGGGAGTACCAAGACTAAAAAATGGTTCCCGTAAGAATTAAAGTATGTTAAGCAATTAATATGTCTATAGTAAGTTTTTAAATAAACAGAAGCTACATAAAAATTGAAGATAGAACATGTTTACAGTGTAAAATAAGCTATATAGACTATGATAAATCAGACAGAATATGACATTATGAAGAGTATAATAAAGAGAGAATATAAAGGTACAGCATATAGGAATAAACAATAGCATATATATTAATAAAATACTGAATAAAATACCAAGAGAATATTTATATCAGCATCTGGAACTACTTTTATTGGGGACTCAAACATTTTACTTGGTAAAATAAAGGTAGAAAAAGTGCTCAGAGAGAAAAGAGAATATGTAGTTAGTCTATTAACAAAGCAGATTTGTAGCATTAGTACTAGGTTTAACAGTACTAGTGGTACAAATGTGTTCCATTACCAGTCATTTAAATACTTATTAGTTAGTAGTTTTATAGTAATTATTCTCCCAATGATACTTTTGCGATGTAATAATGAGAAAATGCATGTAAATTGGTGGTTCAGATTTCGACTCATTTCAACTAAGAAAGCTTTTTGGAAACACTCACAAAACCTTCCTTTGTTAAATTTATGTCGTTCTTAAAGTTGTTGCTAAATGGCTAAGAGTGTTCGTCATCAAGAAATGCACCCCAGATCGTTTGAAGTTTGCTCTAGATATGAGTAAGACATCTCAGGTTTACATGATTTCTCATTCATTTCCTATGAAGGCATTCGAAAATCCTGGCCAAGGTAAGAGCGGCACAAAGTGATATAAAACACTGACTAATCAGATGCCATATGGGTGACTCACATGGTCAGGCCACTAGCTGTAAGCAGAACACTTCAGGCTGTGTTTGTGGATACATCAGAAGGTATTACCTCACTCCAGAAACCAATCTGTTATGACAGCAACACAAAAGACGGGGAATCACTTTTCACAGCTAATGTACTTCCCAAGAAGTCTTATAAACAAGTGAGAAATTGAAGGTCATCGTCAGAAGATAAATCGACTGGCTAAAAAATAAAATAAACCAACATTATTCAAACAACTTATTTAAAAGGACATTCTGACAGACCTACGCTACTCAGATGAACGTTTTTAAGGGTTCTGCCAGCGTTTTATGAAGGTTTTCACTTATTTTAAATAAATGCAATTCAGGGTACTATTTCAGTCTTTCATGTGCTGGCCACATTGTCCCAAATTTAGTGACGTCCTTATATGGATATCCATTTACGTTTACAATTATGGTATTTAGCAGATATTTATTTATTTATTTATTTATTTATTTATTTATTTATTTAATTTTAGCAGATATTTATAATAGTGACTTGCACTGATAATCTAAGCAATTGTGGTATTGGATCACTGCTCAGAGGCCCAACAGTGGCAGATTGGCAGTGCTGGAATTTGGACTATGGACCTTCCCAAGCTCATTTTACACAACTTCTCTGGTGATACATGAATTTGTGTACAGGCATGTATTATTCAACATCCTTTTGTTTTAACATGCGAGGTTTAAAGAATTATAATAAAAAAAATTAAAATCTGCTTTAAATTCAGCTAATTAAGGTCTGAATTACAGAAAACTAGTACGAGCAAACCCTAGTGACACCTGCTGGCACAAAAGAGAATTACAGTTTGAAAATGCAGAAAATCAAACAGCAGCATTTTAGTCTAGTTTTGTTCCAATTGTTACAAGTTAAAAAAAAAAACAACTTGTAGAGCACAGTTAAAATTGGTTTAAATGGTATTAGTTAATAAAATATAAAATAAAACACTGTGCCAAGTGTCTAATCTGTCAACGTCCAAATTCACGTTGGTTTGAATTTGATTTACTTTCATTCAAATAGACTTTCAATTGAGCCAATCTGTTGATTGTTACAAGCCTAACAGTGGCAGATTGACCTCAGAGCCTCTGGACTACATGTTCTGGGTTACAGCAGCTGAGCTGTACATGACAAAACGACTCGACCGTCACTCGGCCTGATTCAGCCATTGAGATGTTGAACTAATAAGCACTCATGATGTTGAGCTTGAATATGGGCCATTAAACATTAAAGAAGGCCCATCCACAATAAATGGAACTGAACATTATGAGGGTTCTGAGAGCACATGAAGGGAGGTCCAATCTAACGCATTTGATATATGGGTTCTGAGAGCACATGAAGGGAGGTCCAATCTAACGCATTTGATATATGCTTACGCCTGTTTGACGAGCTGATCAAGTTTATAGTTTGTCTTGAGCCCATGTACATAAAAATGTTTATTAGCTTTGCTCTGGCACCAGATCCAGACCAAACACCCAAGGACAATCATTCTTAAAAAATGACAAATATAGTATATTTTAATCTTTGATAAAGCTTTGATTAAATATTTGATAAATTTAATATGGGACTGCTTTCAAATACATTTACATTTCAAATAACACCTTACTAAATGTATGTATAACTAAATTAATAAATAAAAAATGAATAGGGATTTACAGTACTGTACAAAAGTCTTAGGCCACCAGTAGATTTGTTGTTTTATCAATGGTATAATGACCATATATAGAATATTGTCTATGATTAGACCCAAAAGTTTTAATTTTGGCTTCGTCAACATAATACACTTGATCCACTTAATTGCACTTAAGCCTGTTCACCCTTAGTTGCTACCCTTCCAAAAAGATCATTCCTGATCAAACTAAGAATCGACTTGGCATCTTTATGAAGCTGTCAGATGCTGCTACTGCTCAAGTCTAAGGGGAGACTGTAACTGATAGAAGCTGTTTATTCTGCTTTTTTAATATTGCTTACAAATTTCCTGTATTTTCTTGTTGTATTCCAATAGAGAAAATAGGTATTAACTATACCATTGTTAAAACAGTGGTACAGTGTTCCCTCGCTACTTCGCGGTTCGTTTATTGCGGACTCGCTGTTTCGCGGCTTTTCAAAAAATATTAATGTAAAATATTTATGGTGGTAGTTTTGCTGTTTCACGAGGTTTTGCGGTACTCCGTTTAAAGTATTTTTGCTCATGCGTAGTACATATTATACAGTGTAAATAACCGCCTAAAATGTTTATTCATTTTGGTTAATTAACTAACTGATATTTAAGTTATCTATATTTAATATTGATGTAAATACTTTCTTATTGTGACTAACTTCACTTACACAAGAGACTTCAAAATAATAAACTCCGCCTTCATGCCAGTCTATACATTTAGGTAAAGGTGGAGATTTTTATTTTGAAAGGGTCATTCGGCATTAGCCATCTTTGTTGGCGAGCTTCTCAGTAAGCTAATTCATTATCATTCTAGCTGTAGGATGTATATTCAATAGTAAGTACTCAAATTTTATCAAATTTTAAAAATTTAGTATCAATTTTTAAAATTACGTATCTAGGTTTAAGAGTTTAAAACATTTTATGAACATTTAAGTAGACATTTTTTTAAAAGG
>JAVSBU010278554.1:0-18582 GCA_033118015.1 Loricariichthys derbyi | reverse complement strand
GCTATATTTAGCGACTTTATTTTTTAAAAAGCGACTAGCGACAAATCTAGCGACTTTTTGTGGTGTTATTGGAGACTCTAAGATGAGCTGCGCATGCTCAAAGCCACTACGTCTTGAATGAAAAGTGAGTAAACTCATCTCTCACATTTGCCGTAGCTCTAGCAGTCATTTATTTGTATTTTTTTGCTTTCATATTGTTCTGAATGTATGATACGGTGTCCTGCTTAGATGCTGGGGTGATTTGATGTGATGTTTTTAGCTATATAGTGCTCCTGATGTTCACTAATTGAAAATTAAAAAAATTAATTCTAAAGTGAAATTTTATTTTTATTGCTGCCACTGTATTCAGGTTTTCATCACAGAAATCCGCCAAACAAGAAATAAAAAAAAGTCTGTTATTGTCAACTGAGTGAGCTAGTGTGGGTGTCCTGTGCAAGTGCTGTTCCTGAGTGCAGGACCTACCCCGTTACTCTCACCAGTTGCTGAATATATTATAAACTTCAAAATGTATGTTAGTAAAAGGATTGTTACAGTCTCCCCAATTTAGTCATGTGTCATGATATTTCCAGCTTTTGCCCTCAAGGGGATTGAATATGATCAAGTACCAGTAAATCTCATCAAGGATGGAGGCCAACAGGTAAAAGCTCAAACGTAATCTCTGTCCTATCTGTATTCTATTTAAATATTGGATGTAAGATTTATGCATGTTGTGTAGCTTTAACAGTTTGTTCGTTTCAGTTCACAGAACAGTACAAGATAATAAACCCAATGCAGCAAGTTCCTGCTGTTACCATCGATGGCATGACCTTGTCTCAGTCTGTAAGTTCAACTGTTGGTAAAGGATATACTTAATAAACCAAATGAATAGTACTGTTTTGTATGAATTATACAAATAATCATGAAAATAAAGATACAGAACTAGATTGTTAATATTTAACACTTGACATACTGTATATTGCACCAAAATAAATTTACACAATGTAGGCCTTTGGTTGGGACACAGAAAAAAAAGTAAAATAACCTTTCTGTCAAGCATTTAAATGTATTTAAATTTACATTTTCAGCATTTATCAGATGCTCTTATCTGACTTACAGAAGTGCTTTGTAATTTTTAATGCATTTTTTTAAAAACTGGAATAAAGAAAACTTGTCACCTACCAAAGTTCAGGCACTTTTTCTGCTGAGGATGGATTGATAAATTTGTAGACTAATAGAAAGTTGGATGTATAGATATATAGCTAGACAGAACACCTAGGGGATGGAATAGAACAGGAGAATTGCAGCATGAATGTGCACATGAAAAAACTATAGGATTGCATGTAATCATGTCTGCATAGTGCAAAATCTCAAATAAATGTTTTTAACATCTTACGGAATTCATGCCATGTTTTGATTGCAAAAGAATGCCCTGCCCAGTAATAGTGTAATGTTCCTAATAAAGCATTCAGTGTCTGCATTTGACATATTGCTAATTCTTGAATGATGACAAGTTTCAGCCTCACAGCAACTCAGCAATCATAGAAAGTGTCATTTGTGTAGTACTGGTTTTAAAAAGTATGATTCTGTGTCCAGCTGGCCATCATCCAGTACATTGATGAAACTCGGCCTGAGCCACATCTCCTGCCTGCTGAACCAAAGCTACGAGCTCAAGTGCGCATGATCTGTGACATCATCGCTTCTGGGATACAGCCTCTGCAGGTGGCTATATGTTTAGTATCTACAACCCCAATTCCAATGAAGTTGGGACGTTGTGTAAAACATAAAAAACAGAATACGATGATTTGCAACTCCTTTTCAACCCATATTCGATTGAATGCACTACAAAGACAACATAGTTAATATTCAAATGGATACTTTTATTGTTTTTTGCAAATATTCACTCATATTGAATTTGATCCCTGCAACACATTCCAAAAACAGTTGGGACAGGGTTATGTTTTCTACTGTGTTACATCACTTTCCCATTTAACAACACTCAATAAGCATTTGTGAGCTGAGAACACTAATCGTCGAAGCTTTGTAGGTTGAATTCTTTCCCATTATTGCTTGATGTACAACTTCAGTTGATTAATAGTTTGTGGTCTCCCACTGAAAATGTGTGGCACATTATGAAGTGCATAATACGATAACAGATTGTATATGGCGTAACAGATCGTATAGCTTGATATATGGCTTTTGCTTTGCATGGTAGAGTTTTAACTTGCACTTGTAGTGATGAACTGTCTTCACCGACAATGGATTTCTGAAATGTTTCTGGGCCCATGTGGTAATATCCATGGAATGATGTCTGTTTTTAATGCAGTGCTGCCTGAGGGATCAAAGGTCACAGGCATTCAGTTGGTTTTTTAGCCTTGCTGCTTACTTGCAGAGATTTCTCCAGATTCTCTGACTCTTTTGATGATATTATGGACAGTAGATGATGAAAATTCCTTGCAATTGCACATTGAGAAATGTTCTTAAACTGTTTGCTCACTATTTGCTTAAATGTTCTTAAACTATTTGCTCACACAGTTGTTCACAAAGTGATGAACCTCGCCAATCATGATATTCAGCTGTTTCCAGTTAACCTGTTCACATGTGGAGGGTGCCAAACAGATGTTTTTTGAGCATTCCTCAACTTTCCTGGTCTTTTATTTTTCCTGTCCCAACTTTTTTGGAATGTTTTGCAGGCATCAAATTCAAAATGATGAATATTTGCAAAAAACAATAAAGTTTAACTATTTGAAAATGACATATCTTGTCTTTTGTAGTGGATTCAATTGAATAAGGGTTGAAAAGGATTTGCAAGTCATATTCTGTTTTCATGTTTTACACAACGTCCCAACTTCACTGGAATTGGGGATGTGCATGTGTGTGTGTATATAATACATTGCATTTAAATAAATCCAATATTAAATAAATATTTGATTGTCACTGCTAACTTGAGATTGTCCTGTAGGCACTAACCTATGACCTCTGCTAAAGGAATACAGGAATAATAAAGGAATAAAGAATAAAGGAATAATACAAACCGTGCAGCAATAGATGAGCTACTGTCCCTGATTTTACATTGTAGTCATGCACTGTGAGAAGGAACAAATTCAAGTACCACAATTATTTACAAAAGATAGCATCATATTCCATTTGGGTTTTTTTTTTTTTGTACATAAAGTCCATGCAAACAAACTTTTAGGATGATTTTAGAAAATCAAGCAAAAATGGGTTCATTGAAGTTAAAATAATGATAAATATGCATAACATAGCTAATCCACATTTACAAAAGTTGGAGGATCTACAGTGTTATGGGAATCTTGTTAAAATGCATGGAAACCTGGAACCTGTGACATTCCAGGAGATTTTAAATGAAAATATCATTGTCTCTGTGAATAATCTTGAGGTGGGTTGTGGATTTGACATGGCCACCTCCGTTTCTGAGGAGATTCTGTATTGAAGATTGAGCCAGGTTTCTTGCTCTGTTTTCTCTAGACTCATTAAACAACAGAGAAATTGCTTTGTTAAAACGTAAATGAATTTCAACTTTAAATTTACATGCTCGGTGACCGATTCAGCGAATTAACAATGTAGATATAACACTGCATTTTACAGTTTAAGACATAAGATGATCTCTCCAAAGCAATAAAGGACTACAACCCTCAGAACCTCACGCAGGGTACAATATGAACCATCCCTGTCCAGATTTATTTGGATGGTGGACCATTATCATAGTAACATAAGATTATGGAATATTTGTTATAGCTGCATAGTTAGTCTATATAACTTATTGAGTTTCAGCCTGAATCTTTTACTCCTTGTCCTTTAGTGTTCTGCTTCTAACCATCAGATCTGTTGGCTGCATATTTCTTAATCCAGTAGCTACAGTGAGATCCTTAACATCTATAGCAACACTGCTTTTCTTAATATACTCTCATGTCCATAATCTGTGCTGTGCTGAGAATGGTCTCACTAACACCATTATGAATTTTCATTATAATAAAAATGTGTTAAAATTTTATATGCACAAATTCTCTCAGAATGTGTATGTGATGCAGAAAGTTGGTGCAGAAAAGATACAGTGGTCTCAGCATTTCATCATTAGAGGATTTGAGGGTAAGTGTTTAAGTATTGCTCACTTAAAATGTGCTATTTAATCTTAAACATTAATTGAATTGCTGAGTTAAGTATATAAATCTACTGACTTGCGTCACTTGTCCTTTGTAGCTCTGGAGTCCATTCTGAAGGAGACATCTGGGACATATTGTGTGGGTAATGAGGTAATGAAGTATGTGGCCATATGAACACAACACACTGGGTTTTAAAGCAGCAATACATGTGAAGAGAGATCTAATGTAACTTTGGACAAAAAGCGTTCTCAGATGAAAACAAAATTTTTAAACCATAAATGGTTTATGTCATAATTGGCCAAAGAAACGCAAACAAACAAAGTTATTGCAATGTTGAACCGTTTACTCATGGAGATTCTGTGCATTATCCTGTCCGCTCTGGCATTTGTATTTTGTGGGCGACCAGCCTTCTTGGGGGACTTGAATGAGTCTGTGATGTTGTAGATACAATATTCTAGAAATCTCAGACTTGGAACGACCAACTTCTCTTGCTATGGCTGATATGGTCACCCCTTTGGCCTTCATCTGGACAACCTGCTGCCAGAGGGTTTCAGTCACTTTGGAACGGCTCACCATCAGTGAAAAATGGCAAATTAGGCTGTCAGTTAAATAGGGTTTGTCAGATAATTAAGGAAATTAGCACCAGGCGCCAAATTAACATCAATAACTTGCAGGTATCTGAAAGTGTTCTCTAATTTTGATCAGTGTTCTTTTTTAATTCTCTCATTTACCTTTTTTTATGCTCTACTTTATACTTTACAATATATATATACTTTATGAAATAAGCTTAAAATATGGCTATTTTACTCCTGTTAGGATAATTTCACAAAAAACTACACAATGACCTTGACATTTAGGAAATTGTGTGTTCTCTAATTTTGATCTCCACTGTGTGTACACACAACAGACCAAAAAAAAAAGAAAAACTCCTCTGACTAAAACATACCTAATAGCATCCAACACCTCCACATATTCTGATGAGAATTTCATGTAGACTGGAATTTTTGCCACTGCTGATAGACCCCTATAACAGTAAACCGCAATGCACCTGCAAATTCAGCTACTTCCTTCATACTATGCCCTTTGACACACCCAAATGCAATCACAATTTTTTGGCAATGGTTAACATCTGTTTTGCGACCCATTTTCCACACATCAAATGAGACCACCCCATAAGGGCCCACAGTGACATATATGTCACAAACACTTTGAAAGGTCTGGACATTTCCTTTTATAGCTTTACCCTTCATTTTAACTCAATATCCCTTAGTGACATATTCAGAATATCCTCAATTATAAAAGTCAGAAGTGTGTTCTATATGGTCCCTGTGGTCTGTTTTATATCCCTAATAATTTTCCTTTAAGGTGAATTGGGTCTGGGTTCTTATGGGTTAATGGATGAAGCCCGTCATACACCCCTCATATATTTATAGCCCAATCATTCTCGTGCAATGTCATCTCCGGGAGCCTGAAGTTACTGCCACCTTAAACGTGCAAGCTGACCATTTCTTTGTTTGGGGAATATACAGTATCTAACAAAAGTGAGTGCACCCTTCACATTCCTGAAAATATTGTGTTTTTTCATGGGACAACACTACAGAATTACTGTAGTGACAAAATAGTCAGTGCACAGCTTGCATAGCAGTATAGTTACCATCTTCTGAAAATAACATACAGCTATTCATGTCTAAATAACGGCGACAACAAAAGTTCACCCCATATGTCAAAATTGTGCCCAGCGTCAATATTTTGTAACCACCATTACTTTCTACCAGTGCCTTAATCCTCTTAGTTGCTCAGGTTGCTACTGGGAATCTCACACTTCTCCATGATGATATCACAGAGCTGGTGGATATTAGGCACCTTGTGCTCTTCCACCATTGCTGGAGGATTCTCAATTGGTTTTAGGTCTGTAGACATACTTGGCCTGTCCCTCAACAAGGCAGCAGTCATCTTGGAGGAATGTTTGGGGTTGTTATCCTAACTATGGCTGCCACACATGCTGGACACTATCTAAGCCTAAATTTATCTTGGTCTCATCAGACCACAGGACATGGTTCCAAAAATCCATGTTCTTAGACTGCTCACCAAACAGTTTGAGGGCTTTCTGGTGCGTCAGCTTCAGAAGAGGCTTCCTTCTGGGACGACGGCCATGCAGACTGAGTGGATGCAGCATGTGGGATATGGTCTGAGCACGGTGAGGCTGACCTCCCATTTCTTTAAACTCTGCAGCAATACTGCCAGCTCTCGTGTCTATATTTTTTTTAAGCCAAACTCTGGATATGATGCTGGACTCAATTTCTTTGGTTGACCCTAATGAGGCCTGTTCCGAGAAGAGCCTGTCCTGAAAAAATGCTGCATGACGTTGGCCACCGTGCTGTAGCTCGGTTTCAGGGTGTTAGCAGTTTAGCATATCGTTGTGGAGAGCAACAATTCTAATTCTCACAGCCTCAGACAGATCGTCATGTTGAATATACAGTGGTCAGTATGAGAGAATTGTACCAAAAGCACCAAATGTAGCAGTCCTGCGTCCCGTTTACACCTGGAACCTTGGAACTCTAACGAGTCACATGACACCAGGGACTGACGACAATTTGGACATGTTCACTGTTAGGTGTGCTGACTGTTGTTGCCAGCTATTTAGGCTGTGCATTATTTTCAGAAGACATTAAATCTATATTTTTATACAAGCTGTACACAGTCTTTGTTTTTTTAAATTTAGCTCACAAAAGTTTAGCCTTGTGAGTTCCTGTATATGCAGTGGAGACCCAAGGTGAGACCACTATTGTAAATGCTGGTTTGGTTCGTTGTGGAGGATTAACATTTCAGGACCCAAAACACATCTCAAAGCTTTGGAACTACTACTAGAAGACCAAAGAAGATCAAGGAGTATGGATCATCATGGACTTCCTGACCTAAATCCCATTATCTATTGGGACCCTTAAACCCAGAGAGAAACACCGTGACATCACAAGCTGTTCTTTGGAATATAGAGGAATCATGCTGGGATAACTTTATATACATTTTTAAATCAATAAGCTTTGTAATAAAATACCTTGGCCCCAAATGTACATACTTGCTTTAAAGTACAGGGGTGCTTGAAAGTTTGTGAACCCTTTAGAATTTTCTATATTTCTGCAAATATGACCTAAAACGATCTGATTTTCACACAAATCCTAAAAGTATATAAAGAGAACCTAGGTAAACAAATGAGAAAAATATTATACTTGGTCATTTATGTAATTGAGGAAAATGATCCAATAAGATATGACCCCTTGTGCAGCATTAACTACAACTAAACAGGTCCGGTAACTTTTGATCAGTCCTGCACACTGGATTGGAGGAATTTTAGCCCATTCCTACATACAGAACAGCTTCAACTCTGGGATGCTGGTGGGTTTTCTCACATTAACTGCTCACGCCAGATCCTTCCACAACATTTCGATTGGATTAAGGTCAGGACTTTGACTTGTCCACCCCAAAATATTAACTTTATTCTTCAACCATTCTTTGGTAGAATGACTTGTGTGCTTAGGGTCGTTGTCTTGCTGCATGACCCACCTTCTCTTGAGATTCATTTCATGGATAGATGCCCTGATATTTTCCTTTAGAATTATCTGATATAATTCAGAATTCATTCTTCTATCAACGATAGCAAGCCGTCCTGGCCCAGACGCAGCAAAAGAGGCCCAAACTATGATACTACCACCACCATGTTTCACAGATGGGATAAGGTTCTTATGCTGGAATGCAGTGTTTTCCTTTCTCCAAACAACACTTTTCAACCAAAAAGTTCTATATTGGTCTCATCCATACACAAAACATTCTTCCAGTAGCCTTCTAGTTTGTTCACATGATCTTTAGCAAACTGCACCTGAGCAGCAATGTTCTTTTTGGAGAGCAGTAGCTTTCTCCTTGCAACTCTGCCATGCACCCCATTGTTGTTCAGTGGTGAACATTGGTGAACATGAGAGAGGCTTCCAGTTGCTTAGAAATTAACCTGGAGTCCTTTGTGACCTTGTCAACTATCACACGCTTTGCTCTTGGAGTGATCTTTGTTGGTCGACCTTTCCTGGGGAGGTCTTGAGTTTCCTCCATTTGTACACACTAACTGTGCATTGGTGAACCCCCAACTCTTTAGAGATGGTTTTGAAAACACCTGACTAATTTCACTTGCAAAATTAACTGCTAATCCTAGAGCTAATGCTTCACATAATTGTGCCACTCATATGTAAGATTGGATCATTTTCCTCAATAAATTAGTGACCACGCATAATATTTATCTAATTTAACTAGGTTCTCTTTATCTACTTTTAGTACTTGTGTGTGAATGTTGTTTTAGGTAATTTATGCAGAAATATAGAAAATTGAAGGGTTCACAAACTTAAGCACCACTGTATAGCCGGTTTTGTTTTTTTGTTTTTATTGGGGGGGTTGGTTAAGGGTCATGTAAATCTAAAAGCCTATAAATTAAAAGGAACATGTTTTGGCTGAATAATGGATATTTAAATAATGATTCCTCTTTCACCTGTAGATTTCCATGGCAGATATTTGTCTTGTGCCTCAGGTCTATAATGCTGAACGGTACGTGTCTTTTACTTTACTTGAAAACCATTTAAATTCTTTGATTGAAATGATATACAGTAGTGATGCACATTTTCTTAAATCTGTGTCTGTCTAATATGTATAGCAAATTATTTGCATTACAAATAAAATTTGCATAACAATTCAAAATCATTTTCTCCTCCTGACCAAAGGTACAAAGTGGATATTAATCAGTTTCCTATCATCAAACGACTAAACCAGACCCTACTGGAACTTGAGGCCTTCAAAGTGAGCCATCCATCGCGTCAGCCTGATACGCCAGATGATTTGAAAGCATAAATGCCATTTTAAACATGCTTACAGAACTATGTACATGAAACTAATGCCAAATTAAGACTGAGGCTTTACTAAAGCAATTCATCTAGTCAGGACTCCAGTTCTTTTCTTGGCTGTGTTTATTACTTTGGTAGAAATGTTGGCTTTCACTACTTTTGTTGCAACTTCCAGAGAACATTACTAATAATGCACATTACTTCTCCAAAAACAAAAAATTACAAAAAAGAACCATACATGTGACATAAGGTTACAAATAGTTTAACACTGTAACAAAATAAGATGCATCAAAATAAATGGAAAAACATTTATTGCACAAAGTTCTCTGAAGTTGCTAAACAGGTAGAGATGCTGAAAATGGTAATTAGTTCAATCAAATAAGGTGCAAAAGTATAGCTGCAAAACAGCTGTTTACAATCTGTAAAATCCAAAAACTTTAAAAGTTATTTAAAAGGATGCTACTTATCAGAAGAAGTTCCAGTTTCTCTCATAAGTGCCACAGTGAAACGTTGCAGGCTAAAATGTACAGCAGTAAAATGTAGACAGCATCAGGTTGCTTGCCTGTACTTGACCGCTGCTACCTCACGCTTGTGTGTTCCCTGTGTGTCTTGTCCTTCAGTAGGAATTGCCACAGTGCATTTCACTGTATCATCATAAAATATCCCAGCACAATCTGAACCCCCAAACACCAGAAAGGTGTGTTGGGTAGAGGGGCAGGTATGATGCCAATCTTCCTGGTCCCTCTCTTCAGCGCATGAAGCAAACGTGGCACACAAGCTGATCATGCTGTGACCGGCGCGAGGTTTTGAGGAGAGCACTGGACATACCACTGAAGTCCAGCAGTTAGTATCTGCAACACAGGTGTATTTATGTGTAGTGCTATAGGAAAGCTCAACTGTATAACCTAATCTCAACTTGCTGCCTATGTAGCGTGTATAACATTACAAGGAACCATAATCTTACATTTACCTTTTATATAGAGTTTCACTGCACATAGCTGGATAACACTGACAGTTCCAGGGGCTCACTGATAAACAAGTAACGATACACTCTACTCTCGATTTAATTCACAGTTTATGATTTGATTTTCTCACAATAATCACATTTTACCTTCAATAAAAGGCATTTTTTCTTTAATTTCTAAAGGGTAAACAATGCAAACCAACACACTTTCTTGTACATGTTTTTAAACAAAAATGTTCCCTGCAATTAAAAGAAATTAAGGTATAAATTGTAAATAAAATGCAATAAAATTAAAGTGAAAACATTCTTCTTTAGGCACTTCCCCACCAAAGGAGTTTCATAATAGATACAGTTAGTTTCAACTGTCATGTCCATTTCAGAGGTGAGGTTGTGTATATATGGACATCCACAGTATTGGGAATACAGACTATAGTTTCCACGTAACTTACGCAATTATAATTGTTGAAATGTAATGCAATGGAAAATTATTTTGGCATGAATTGATTTATTTTGACAACTACCTTCTTTTGTATTAAAAGTATTTCTCTTTTTAAAATTATTTAATCTGTTTAGTGTAATCTAATTAGTGACTTCTTAAATTGCATAAGTTACGGTTTCCATGAAACCGGTGCAAATAAATTGTGCGCTTTTGGGCCAAAAGAACCGATGTTTAGGCCCAAATAAAACTTGAATCTGATATGTTTTTGTGTCATTATTACAAAATGGTTATTAAATAAGCATATTATTACTACACTGGAAACCATGTAACCAACAGAATTTAAAGGACGTACTTGATTTGTGGCAAAATATAGCATCTTAACGTACACAAAAGAAAAATAAGGTTTGATACCGAATTTAGGATGCTCAATGTATAAAATCTTGACATTTTTGAACTGGTGCTGACAAGTTTATTTTTAAAGGTGCGTGTCTCAGAACTGTTTCCCAATACTGTGGATTTGCATATATAGAATTAATTTGGGGAATGATGGCATTTTTGCGCTGGGTAGGAGATGTGATTCCACCTCCAATATGGTCAACCATAAACATTTATGCACAATTTAATTGTCAGTGTTCAATTAACTCACTGTTGTTCCGTGTTTAAAGAAACGTTTTTTTGGGGGGTTTTTTGCAGGGTCATCTTTATACCATTTTCTCTATTGCTTAAGAGAACCAAGCCTCCTAGTAGTCCTCCTAGCACAACTCTTGGCACCAAGAATATTTATGAATACAGCCAAAGATGGGCAGTACAACACCATTTTGAGTCATCCAAATAAAATTTGCCATAGCTTATATCCCTATAACATCACACCCCGGAATGAATGTAGTTCACAGGGGAGCCCCATGGTATTCAATCATTCATTTGTATTCTCTGCTTATCCTACTCAGGGTTGCGGGCAATCCTACACAGGGTGCAAGGCAAGAACAACCCTAGACAGGGCGCCAATCCATCAAAAGCACACTAAGGGCACTTTGGAAACACCAATTAACCTAACACAAACCGGAGCACCCAGAGAAAACCCATGTGGACATGGGGAGAACATGCAAACTCCAACAGGTGGAGCCCTGTTCTGTTCAGGCTTGAACCAGGGATCTCAGAGCTGTGAGGCAGCAGTGCTGCCCATGGTGGGGTAGTTCCTCCCAAATTAGTCCTTAGAACTGTTTGGTACAAAAGAGTTATTTCTGATGCATAACTATTCTAAATGTGCACATTTCTTTTAGAAATTAGTCCTCTGCAGTTAAAAGGAAAAGCAGGAGTCTCACTGAGAGGATATGCATCTGTAAACATGACATGTGATTGCACCCTCTGGTATTAGAAGAAAAGAAATTGCATTAAATGCCAATGAACCAACACACAATTCAATGAGTCATAGTCCCATCTTTGTATCACGATGTGTCATCCCTAGTAAGTGAGGGTAAAATTGGATGCTACCAATTTTAAGTTTTAAGTAAATATCACACACGAGAAATGTCCAAAGACAATTGTTGTTGGGGTGTAAAGCCCAAATCGCATGTCGTGGGGATGTATAGTTCCTTTCACTCATTGCATACTCTTTCTTACCTTTGCTGCTTTTTGTTGCTCCCTTAGGCGCTCTGCTGTTTCCATTTGCATCACACTGGGTTTCCCACCCTGCTCCGACTTGAACCTGATATTTCTGCTTCCTTGTAGGTGCACCTCCTTAATCTACTTTATTTTTCATTTTCGGACTCCTCTTAGGCTACATTCACTCGTTCATTTTTAGCTGTTCACTTTGTTGCCAAGTGTGTTCCTTTGTGCATTCTCTGAGACAAGATTTCTTTCCAACTTCCTTTCAGCACTTCTGCTTACTTTTGTATCAATTGATTATCGATCAGTATTTTAGGAATGGTCTCACATTCAGATGGAAAACCTGCTCATTAAGCTCTTGTATGATATGTTTAGTTATTTTAAATAAAAGGGGCTAAGGGTAGGTCACTGGCATAACTTACCTAGATTAAACATATGGATATCATGTAGAGCTCCTACAGCACTGCAACCTCCACTGATTAGTAGCCTGTTGTCAGATACAGGCAGAGAAGCATGAAACCTGAGCACATGGAAGGAGAAGAAAGAAACTCACTGATAATCTCACTGTAATGCATGTACTGCTACACATGGGTTCATTGCTATTGGTGTACTGGTGGAGTAGTAAGCATTAGGCTGCAGGGCTAATTTAGAAAAAAAAATATTAGGTGAGAATAGCAGGAACTCTGCTTTGAAATCCTTACAGTATTTCTTCATTCTTCAAAAACTGCCATTAAATAAAGATCAGATTAACTAACTAGAGAGGTGCATTTCCTGCAGAAAATGCGAGTGTGATTGCCACAATGCAAGTGCCAGGTCAGGGTGCTCCACTGTCCATGCGTGCTGATTTTCATGTTTCTAGCTCAAAAAGTGTCAGAAGTCTGCTGTAATATTAAGTCAATGGGAAATTTTTCTTGTGATTTCACGCATAGCGCGTGAATGCGATGTGTGAATTCTTAGCGGTGTACAAGCAACCATCTCCCAAGAATTCTGCACGTTTCGGTCTTTGTCCCATGTCGATATCTTGACAACTGCAGGCGAAATTAAGCGTCAAAAAACAGCCAAATAACATTGTGCTCAATGGGTTTCCTATGGCTGTAAATTGTGGGCATGGTAAAAAGTGACCGGAGTGCCCGATCATGCCGTGACTTCAATTGCCAGGTCAGGGTGCCCCACGGTCCATGCATGCCAAATTTGATGTTTCTAGCTCAAAAATTGTCAGAGTTACGGCCGTCCAAATTTGGCTGTAATGTTTAGTCAATGGGAATTTTCTCTCACGTTTTCGCGCATAGCGCGCAAATGCGACATGCGAGTTCTTATCTGTATATAATCTCCCAAGAATTCTGCAGATTTCGGTGTTTGTCCCGTGTCGATATCTTGAAAACTGCAGGAAAAGTTAAGCGTCAAAATGGCTGAATAAGAAGATATATGGCCTTCGGATAACAATAGTGTGATTGCCTATAGGCAATCACACTAAAAACTAGAACCAATACTTGAAATCTGAGAACATTCTTACCCACGGGCTAGTGGTGGCATGTTTTCAGATTTCACTGCAGTGTATTCCATGAAACCTGTACAACAAATTGATTCAGACCCATTACTTGTATGTTGTCAACAACTAAGTTCTGTCTATTTACCCCCAAAAAAACAGAAGTAAACTGTTACCTAGATCTAGAATGTGGAGATCATTAAGATAGGCAGCAGTTTGTTGGCCTCCAAAGATCACCATTTTGTCAGGCAGTAATGTCATTGAGTGTCTGTTTATCAGTAAGCACATGTCAGAATACATCAAACGCAACAGCAAGTTAAAATATTCGGTTATATAAATTTAAGAAAACAAAATTTTAAAAAAAGCTAAACACTGACCCAAATCTGGGAAGAGGACGGTCCCCCTCTATTATTGGCTGGTACCACAGCTCATGTTCAGGGTTAAAGATGTATAAAGCGTTACTGCAAGCTTTGCCTCCAGGTCCACGACTGGGCTGCAGCCCTCCAAATATGTATAACTCAGTCTTGTAGATACAGGAGCTGTGGTAAGCTAGTGATGGAATATTTCCTTTTGCCTGGTACAGATCACAAGATTACATACAGTTATCACGTTATTACAAAAACAAAAGGATTATTAAAAAACAAACAAACAAAAAAAACGGAGTGGCTCAGTGATAATTCAGTAGCCCACCAATGTAAAGACCCAGGTTCCAGACCCAGCCTGGTTAGGCAAAACAGAGACATATAACAGTGTCTGAGGGAGGGGAGAACAGGCTGTAACAGCTACCCCTTATCATAAACGGGATAAAGGGGGGGGGAAGGGGGATAGCTTAACAGCCTCACACTCACATGTATAAGTTTCCACTTCCAGGTCAGTGTGTCCAGCACGTAAATGTTACTATAGCGCTGACCTTCTCTCAGGCCACCATACACGTAGACAGCCTTACACTGAGGGTCGAAGGCTGCAGTGTGACCTTGGGCACTGGGTGGGGAAGGTCCAGTTTCAGTGGAATCCATAGGAAACCAAAAGTCACCATCTAGAGATAGTTGGATGGTAAGCAGGAGTGGATCTGTTTTTGCACTAGTGCAAAAGTGTCACAGTAATGGAAAGAGCTAAACATCGTTATTCCACACGTAAATTAGTTACAGTAACTGAAGATCTTACTGCTCCTGTCACTGATGTTCTGAAAGGGTCTCAAAGACCTTCAATCAAGTCAGCTAAACCCAGTTATACACATATGCCCACAATAACAAACCAGAGGCTTGTGTGAAATTAACGCACCAATCTCCAACTTCCAGATATTGTCTGTTAAGCAGGGCTGGTCTGCAGTCTTCCCACCAATCAGAACAGCTGTGTCAGGATCACACAAGCACATGGTGTGGTGCCAACGCTTTGATGGATGGTCTGGTAAAAAGTCATAACATTTTCTGTGAAAATGAAACTATACAATGTACCAATTTTCCCCTCCAATTTATCGAGTTAACACCATGTTACCGTCTCAAAATACAAGAAAGCACCTGAAAAATTAGTTAAGAAGATATTCCACAAAAGGTGCATTAAACTTGATGAAAGTAGAGAAAGTAATTACCTGCCCTGGAACTCCTCGTCCTTTTGACAAGTTTTGACTCGGTCCGCGACAAAGACGTTATACTTAATTTGCGCTTCTTCGAGTTTGAGACTTGGATTGTCCTCTGTAGTGTTTCAGGTTCTTCATAGCTCCATAAAGGTCCCCCCTTTTCTATCACTTTCCGCCGTGGGGTTTTAGCCTTGTAAGAGCCATGAAAGAAGACATCAAATACGACGCTTAAATAAGGTAGAGTTGAGAGTATAAGTAAATTACTACAGGTGTATCTCAAAATTAGAAAATCATGAAAAATTCAATATTTGTGTCACTCATTCAAAGTGAAACCCATATTACATAGATTACACAGACTGAAATATTTCAAACTTTTATTTCTTGAACTTTTGATAATTGTGGCTTACAGATAATGAAAACCCAGAATTCAGTGACTCAGAAAATTAGAATATTACATAAGATCAAGAGCCACCACACACAGATGAATCCTAGACATGAGCTACAAGTTTCCTCACGTCAAGCCACTCCTGAACCAGAGACGAAGTCAGAAGTCTTACCTGGGCTGTGGAGAAAAAAAACTGGACTATTGCTCAGTGGTCCAAAATCCTCTTTTCAGATGAAAGTTAATTTTGCATGTCATTTGGAAATCAAGGTCCCAGATTCTGGAGGAAGAGTGGAGAGGCACAGAATCCAGTAGAAAGTTTCCACAGTCAGTGATGATTTGTGGAGCCATGTCATATGCTGGTGTTGGTCCACTGTGTTTTCTGAAGTCCACGGTCAACACAGCAGGAAATTATTTAGCAGGAAGTTTTAGAACACTTTATGCTTCCTTCTGGTGACAAGCTTTATGGAGATGTTGATTTCATTTTCCAGCAGGACTTGGCACCTGCCCACACTGCCAAAGGTAACAAAAGCTGTTTCAATGACCATGGTGTTATTGTGCTTGGTCAGCAAACTTGCCTGATCTGAACCCCATAGATAATCTATGGGCTACTGTCACAATCACAATCATGCGAAGACACCAGACCAAAAAAAATGCAGGTGACCTGAAGGCTGCTATCAAAGCGACTTCCATTCCAACTGAACAGAGCCACAGGCTGACCGGCTCCGCTGCCTTGATATAGTACTTTATGCAAAAGGAGGCTCAACCAAATATTGAGTCCATAGAAATGAACATACTTTTGAGAACTCTAAAATTTCTGTTTAAAATATTTTTTCCAATTGATCTTATGTAATATTCAAATTTTCTGAGAAACTGAAGTTTGGGTTTTTATTATCTCTAAGCCACAATCATCAAAATTTCAAGAAATAAAGGCTCGAAATATGTAATGAATGCTCTGTGTACTGAATCTGGGTTTCACTTTCTGAAATGAGTGACAAATATTTAACTTTTTCCATGATATTGTAGTTTTTTAGATGTACCTGTATATGAATTACAAGTTTATCCAGAATACATGATAGGCCTACTTGAGATATTCCATTAATGTTTCCATTAGCTATTTGTTCCCTTACACAGTCATTCCCTATACACTAATGAGACCCTTTTATATTGGACACCATGTAGGGTACTAGTAAGGGAGACAGCTGAACAGAAATGGGACAGCATTTACTTGAAAGTGTTTCAGAAAGATGTCAGAGACAGAAACAAAATAATTATGTTTAATTATGCTAGTGATACTATCACAGGGCATTACAAGTTACAAACACCAGTGATGTTTTCAACTAGATGTTCAGCCATGATTTAATATTAGATAATGTAACACCTCTAACCATGTTTATTCATTATGAATAAAAACACATTTATGTAATGCTGGCTCTCATTTCTTAAGCAGGAGTCATTTGATTGAGCAGATGCTTAACTTGCACTGTTTAATACCTTCATATTTATAAATGCTATCATCTTCAGTAAATTCAGAGATGAAAAAAATCCACTACGGATTGTGGGATATCTATTTGGAAGTAGTTTGCATTGTTACACTAGCTTTATGGTGCCTTACGAGTAATGCTGTAGCACGCTTTCCAGGCAATGTTTGCTGAGAATTCAGACAGCACTAAGAATACTGCCAACATCCTAAACCGTTTAAAATACAGGGAAACAACACATAAGTTTATAAATGGCTAATGTCGATTTTGAATCTTAGAATAATATCTGCAAATAATGAATAACTTTCTTTTGTACTTAAACAGCCAACATATCACGTATTGCTCACCATAGCCCAGGCTCCACAGCTGATGCTCTGAATCTTCCCCTTGCTTGTTTTGAGCTCAGCATAGCTGATTGTGTCATCAGTCGATAATCGCTGGGATGAAGACCATTACTGATTAATTACTCTTACCTAAATTACACTTTTCCACAAGTGTTCTTTGTTTGCTTAAAGATTCAAAAATCTGTACCAAGCTGTACCAAATTGGATAAAAGATCTGTGCTCAGGTCAGATGCAGATTCTGGTTTGACCTGCAACACTTAACAGTACAAATGTGATATACGCAGTACATGGTCAGAGCCAGAACTGTAGGCATGCAGTAACTTACTTAGATTATTATTATAGGGAAAGGGGAGTCCAATGTTAGCCATATATTTTCTTTGTAACAAAGTTCAAAACCACAAAACAATATTGCTATTAAAATGCATAGTGACATAAGCTTTACAATGGAATTATTACAAGTGACATGCTTTTTTTTTATGTTTACAGTTTAACGGCATTCATTGCTTTCAACATATTTTCTTGTGCTTTCATTTGTTCCTCGCTTTGCCCCCCCCCCCCAACACGCCCACTCTGGGAACCACAAATCTTTTTATCTAACCTTTACCGAGGGTGCCAATAAATTATAGAAGTGACTGTATAAACAAATTAAAGCAAGGAAACATAAATCATGTGACGTATTAGCTTTGACATACTCACATTGTTGCCAGCACTGGTTAGAAGGGTCTGGGAGAGACTGGTGGCCTGATTGTAAGGTGATTGTTTTTTTTTCAACAGTGGTGTACTGCTAATAAAGTTGGTTCGCACCTGTCACAAAAAAGTCAGCTGTTATATGGATGCAAGGTTCATCTCAAAGTTAATTATCAAGCTTAATACTGTATACTAGTGATACACTGTATAATTCACATTACTCATTTTCTTAGTCAAGAACGTGTAGCACACCAGAATGTTTGTTGATATACTAGTACATCTCAAAATTAAGAATATCATGAAAAGTTCAATATTTTTGTCACTCATTTCAGAAAGTGAAACCCATATATTATATAGATTCGTTACACAGAATGAAACATTTCAAGCCTTTATTTCTTGAAATCTTGATGATTGTGGCTTATAGATTCAATCAGAGTGGCCCAACACCAGCAGATGACATGGGTCCCCAAATCATCACTGACTGTGGAAACTTCATACTGGACTTCAAGCAGCGTGGATTCTGTACCTCTCCAGTCCAGAATCTGGGACCTTGATTCCCAAATGACATGGAAAATTTACTTTCATCTGAAAAGAGGATTTTGGACCACTGAGCAACAGTCCAGTTCTTTTTCTCCACAGCC
>JAVSBU010278445.1:0-11512 GCA_033118015.1 Loricariichthys derbyi | reverse complement strand
GAATACAAGACAGGAAAAAGCAACGAAGGCATAAGAATTGGGGGGGGGGTTTACTGGAGGGTTTTGTTTATATTCCAGTCGTGGCCTTGGCCAAGGTAGACACTGATAGGGGGCCGAATAACCTGATAAACAGACTTCAGGCACAGATGCATATTTTTAGCAACCTGACTCTAGTCCATAATAGAACATTCAGTGCGTTCAAAATTGGCCCAGTGGTCTCTAAAACGATTCAAACTCAGCTGCAGATCCGCCAGATTCTCCAAGATCGAACCATTCTCGCAACTAACCGTCACAGTCTGAGCACCAAGCGGTCTGCTCAACGTATCAATCATGCCAGGCAGCGCAAATGGGTCTTGAATGGCTGCCTGCACTTTCCGAACTTTTGGATACAACAGGGCAATGCATAATCCAATCAGCAAAAATCCTGTGATCATAAATCAAAATAGAAATACATCCTCTATATCCACCACGGAAAGACTCGCCAGACACACAACCAGCCGGGTTTCCCAGGCATCCATCGTGTGTTCAGCAGCAAACGTTACATCAAGACAAGCAGCTTCCCCCAAACCAGTCTTCTCATCGAGAAGATAGTGTCAATTGTGTTCAGAGTCCACTGAATAAGCTCCATTTTTCTTTATTCGAAGAGCAGCAGGAGAGAGTCTCTAAAACACAGCAGATTTCAAGCAGGAAAGATTAGGGCAGGAGAGACACACAGACACGTCTGCCTTCATCGAGAGCAAGGAGGATGGTGGTGAAGAACTATGACCAGAGCTCTCTTAACAGGCTGCTCAGTGGGTGCATCACTGAGGAGGGAAAACCTGTTTGACATGTGAACAAGTACAGAGTGGTGCTCCTGTTGGCTAGATTTAGGCCTACGACTATGTCGCCAAACCGTCATCCAGTTGTCCTGCTGCAAGGATGCTGCTACAGCAGGGACACTAACTACACCTGTGGCATCCAGCTCTGCTAAACTAGAAGCTAAGCTAGCCTTCTCTAAAATTTGGATGCACTCCTCTAAACTGCAATCTTCTCCGTCAGTCTAGCTACAAGCCTACATCTATCACAAATGAATCCTGCAGTAATCATGGAGGAAGAATAGCTAAAGATGCTACACACGGCACAGGAAACAAGCACAGCAGAAGGATGTTAAAACAAAGAATTAAAAGATACTTAGCTTCGGGTGGTGGTGTTTGCTGCTGATGAAGATGATTCGGCCGATGGTACAGAACACTCCTCCAAGATTGTAGCCAAAAAACGAATCCCAAAAAGAGTCTATGCTAAGGGCTCATGGCTAAGATACTTTGCTACAAATGTAGGATAATTAAATGGTAATTAATTAGTTAATTAATAAGTTAATTAATGTTGTAATTCCTATTAATAGCAAAAAATACGATCCACCGGAAGTAAAAAGTAAACAATAAAGAAATTACAATGTTACTACGCGACAACAAAAATTTAGATAAAAAGTAATTGCAAATAAGGATTATAAGCTGCTGAACAGAGTCCTCGTGCACGTGCATGGGTGTAACATGAAAAAATTTGGAAAAGTTCAAGGGGTATGAATACTTTTGCAAGGCACTCTATTAAGTTAACATAAGGTTTTAACATAAGGTTTTCTTTTTGTCAGTCTTGCATGAAGATCAGGTTTGTGCACCAATCCTGAACAGTGGACTGGTGCACGACCCTCATCAGCCAAAGTTTTTAGGATGTTATTGCTGGGAATGTAAGGATTTTGCTTTGCATACCAGACTGGCTGATTCATTAATTTTCAGAGACTTTTTGTTATGATGGAGGTGGTAGGACCTAAGTGCAGGGGACAAAAAAGAAAGGAAGGATGAAACACTGGGAAAAATGCTGTCCAATGGGGGGGCGCCACTAGCCCTACACTATCTAGGGACCCTAGCGGTTACCTCAGCCCTCCTGGTGCCTACTCCACCTCCCCCCTTGGTGGGTGAGGTGGTACCTGTTGCCCTGATGGGGAGGCGTGCCCTACGGATGGTGGAAAACCAAAGGGAAGAAAGTAAACTACCCCATAGGGGAAACCAACGAAAGACTGAGGGAGGAATAAAAACAAAACCACGAGTTGAGCTTGGGTAATAATGCCACTGAATGCGAAAATGGCACTAAGATGGCTGAACGGCAGAAAGGGCGAGTTTAAATAAGCCGCACGAGATGAGCAGCAGCTTGGAGTGCAGATCCCCAGCGAGATCGTGCACAACGGCTCGAAGGAGCTAGAGCACTCGCTGAATAATAGGCAGTGAGCGGGCAGGAGCGTAAGAAGCTCTGAAGCCAAAAGGAGCTGCGATCAGATCAGATCAGATCTGAAAGTGGGCCAGTCTGATTGCGAGATGCGGAAGTGAGGACGCGACAAGGAGCGATTCAGTCATGCTGAATTTAAAGGACCTGCGCCACCTGAGCGAGATTAACGGTCTGATGAGCTGGGCATGCGCGATCGCCTGCCAGCCTGATCGGTGGATAGGAAGGGCCCACTGGTGGCGTGAGCACGGACTGTGACACTTTTCTTATTTTTCAGATGTCGTCTTGACTTTCCGTTAAACAGTTCTCAGGTTTGACAAGCCCAAATCAAAATTTCTGAGAGGGTATGTGAAAAAGCACAGTGTTTTAGCAATATTTACTTTGACATTTATTTAATACCTGACAGTATGAACCCAAGATATTTCATGGTTTTTATTCATTTGTTAATGGACATCCATTCTTGCATTTCAGGTCTGTGACACCTTCCAAAAAAGTTGAGAGGAAGCAATTTAGGGCTAGTAATGAGGTAAACAATAAATAATTTAAATAAGAGTTTAAATAAGCAGTGCGAGATGCGCGGTGGTTTGGAGCGCGGATCCCCAGTGAGATCGTGCACACAACGGCTCGAAGGAGCTAGAGCTCTCAGTGAATAATAGGCAGTGAGCAGGCAGGAGCATAAGAAGCTCTGAATCCAAAAGGAGCTCAGATCAGATCTGAACGCGGGCCGGTCTGATTGCGAGATGCGGAAACGAGGACGCAACAAGGAGCGATTCAGCCATGCTGAATTTAAAGGACCCACGCCACCTGAGCGAGATTAACAGCCTGATGAGCTGGGCATGCGCGATCGCCTGCCAGCCCGCGAGCACGGACTGTGACAGTACCCCCCCTCTAGGGGTGGCTTCTGACATCCTCAACCCTGCTGCATGGTTGGCCCGGAACTCCCTTACGAGTTCTGGGTCCAGTATGTTGCAGGCCGGTACCCAAGACTGGCATCCTCGGGCCCGTGTCCCTCCCAGTCCACCAGGTAATGGAGGGAGCCTTGCATTCATCGGGAGTCCAAATTGCTCCCTCAATAAGGCGCGGTGGGGGAGGCGGGCCATGGGAGTCGGGGCGCCACACATAAGGGCTTAATTCGAGATACGTGGAAGGTGGGGGCGATCTTCATGGAGGCTGGAAGGTCCCGCCTATAGGCGATGGGGTTCATTCACCTCACCACCTTGAGTGGGCCCATGTATCTCGGGGCCAACTTACCCATGGCGCCCCAGACCAGTAGGTCCTTATTGGACAGCCAGATGCGCTATCCTGGTCTATAAGTGGGTGCTGGCCGGTGCCTGTGGTCGGCCTGCCGACGCATGGCCTTGGTGGCCCGTTCAAGAGCTGCCTGCACCTTTCTCCACACCTCCCTACATCGTCGGATGTATCGCCCGGCTGATGGAATGGCCCTGTCATCTGGCGGGGCCGGGAATAATGGGGCAGGGAACCCGAACTGGCAGTTGTTATGGGCGATCTCGGCCCACTAGAGTTGGTCCACCCAAGAGGCCAGGTTCTCCACCGTCAGGCAGCGGAGAGCACATGTCAGCTCCTGGTTGACTCTCTCTGTCTGCCCATTGGACTCCGGGTGGTAGCCAGACAAATGGCTAGCCTTGGCCCCAATGAGTCGACAGAAGGCTGACCAAAAATGACTGGTGATTTGGGGATCACGGTCAGACGCGACATCTTCGGGGAAGCCATGCACCCTGATGACGTGCTGGAGGACCAGGTCCACAGTCTCCCTGGCCGACGGTAGTTTGGGCAGGGCGACAAATTTGGCCACTTTGGAGAACCTGTCCACTATCACCAGGATGCAAGTCTTCCCCCGCGATGGGGCAATCCTGTAACAAAGACGAGGGAGACGTGGGACCAGGGCCAGCAGGGGATGGGGAGTGGGTGGAGGAAACCAGCAGGCCACTGTCTGTAGGCCTTGATGGCAGCACAGATTTGGCACTGGGCGACAAAGGACTTAATGTCCTCTTCCATGCCAGGCCCCCAGAAGTGCCTTTTGAAGATATCAGCTGTGCCAGTGACCTCGGGGTGCACTGCCCTGCATGCATCGTCGGCCCACTTAAGAGCTAAGGGCTGGGCCCGGGATAGGATGAAGTTGCACCCAGCCGGGCCATTTCCAGGGTCAGGGTCCCTCCTAAGGGCCTGGGAAATGGCCTGGTCCAGATCCCAGGTCAGGTCCCCCATGATGCGTGAGGTGGGAATAATGGGTTCTGGCTGAGGCTCAGCCTCTGGGTCACCCAGTGCCTGGAGAGGGAGTCTGGCTTGAGGTTCCAGGAACCTGGGCTATAGGAGAATTCGAAACGCCCGAAAAAGAGGGCCCAGCATGACTGCCGGGTATTCAGGCATTTCACTCCTTGTAGGCCAGGTTCTTGTGGTCCGTCCAGACCACAAACAGATGATTGGCTCCCTCAAGCCAGTGCCTCCACTCCTCCAAGGCCAGTTTGACTGCCAGAAGCTCCCTGTCACCCACAGGGTAGTTCCACTCGGCCGGAGATAGGTGACGGGAGAAGTAAGCACAAGGGTGGAGCTTCCGGTACTCTGTTGGCCGTTGCAACAGGACCGCTCCTACCACTACATCGGATGCGTCTACCTCAACAACAAACGGCAGGTCCAGATCCGGCAACCGTAAGATCGGGGTGGACGTCAGGCGCTCCTTAAGGGTCTCAAAGGCCTCCTGGGCATGACAGGTCCAGCGGAAATGCCCTGGAGTCTTCCAGGTAAGCACTGTGAGCGAGGCCACCACTCCGCTGAAGTTGCGGATAACGCGACGGAAGAAGTTTGCAAAGCCCAGGAAGTGCTGGAAGGGATGTGGGCTGAGGCCAACTGGAGACCACCTCCACCTTGGCCGGGTTCATGCGGATGGAGCCCTGACCAACGATGAAGCCTAGAAATGCCACCTCGGTGGTGTGGAAGGTGCTTTTCTCCAGTTTGACATAGTGGTGGTGCTCCAGCAAGAGCCGGAACACCCGCCTCATTTGCCTCATGTGCTCCTCCTTAGAGTGGCTGAAGATTAGAATGTTGTCGAGGCAGACGATGGCATAACGGTCCAGGGCCTCACGCAGCACGCAGCAGACTGCCGGGACGTTCATGAGGCCAAAGGGCATAACCAGGTATTTGTAGTGCCCTGTAGGAGTGAGGAAGGCAGTCTTCCATTCATCCCCCTGCCTGATGCGCACCAGGTTGTAGGCAATATGCAGATCCAACTTAGTAAAGATGGTGGCCCCCTGGAGGGCATCAAAGAAGGAATTAATCAAGGGCAGGGGGTGACGGTCCTTAATGGTGACCGCATTAAGACCCTGGTAGTCGATGCAATGACGGAGCCACCTGTCTTTCTTGCCGACGAAGAAGCCCACCCCAGCCAGAGACCTGGAGGGGCAGATTATGCCCCTTTCAAGGGCATCTTTAATATACTCCTCCATGGCCCGATGCTCAGAGGGGTTGAGAGCGACTAAGCAATCTCTCAGGGGAGAAGATTGATAGCACAGTCATATGGCCGGTGTGGCAGTAGACCCTGCGCACGCTGTTGACTAAAGACCTCCCCTAGGTAATGGTATTGGGCCGGTACGGCCAAGAGGTCTGGACTGGGGCTGTTGCTACCTGCCTGCAATGGCGGTGGTTGGGAGAGGAGGTACGGCTCCTGGCACCGGGGCACCCATGAAATGATGGACCGCAACTCACAGTCAACGAGGGGGTTGTGGACCTGGTGCCACAGGAGGCCTAGGATGAGACAGAGGTGGGACAGCTGGCTGACCAGTGGTGAGATCTGCTGAGCATGGTCACCCAGTTTGACCCATACTGGCTCTGTCCTCCACCAAATGGGGCTGGACCCCAGTAGGAGCCTCTCGACCGCCACCACGGGTCTAGGTGGATCCAGGGGCTCTATGCGGAGGCCTAGGCACCGTGCCAACCCCTAGTTGATAAAAGATCCCACAGTGCCGGAGTCTAAGCTGGCCTGGAGGTGGACCAAGGGCCGACCTCCGATGCCGAGCTGGACAGGTAGAATCCACAGTGGTGGGTTGCCGCCTTGGGCCCGGGACTCTCCTCCTTTAGGGTCCGTGGGCCCTGCCTTTTCTCGGTGGCCTCCGAGAGGAGCTGCCCAATTGCATGGGCTTGGGATTGGGTGAGCAGGAGCGCGGAGGCACCAGGTCGGCCCATGCAGGGGACCACCAAGCGTGGGATGCATGAGCTGTATAGCATGAAGACCCTGAGTCAGGATGCGCAAGGGGCCACCAAGCGCAGGGTGGACGGGCCGTGGAGCAGTGCTCCTGATCCCGCAGGCATGCCTTTAACCCGGGAGCAAAGATCGTAAAGTGCTGTGAGGGAGGAGAGTGGGTTGCGTGCCACCAACTCGTCTTTCAGCCGCTTACCTAACCCCCAGACAAAGGCGGCCTGCTGCGCCATGTCGTTCCACCCAGACTCCACGGCCAAGGTACAGAAGTCAATGATGTACTCTGGGAGCCCTGGGTGAGATCGAGCAGGCATGGCGTGGGGTTACGTCTGCCACGGGGGTGATGGAACATCTGCCTGAGGGTGGAAGTGAAGGCGGCTTGGTTGGCACACTCTGGGGCCTTGGCCTCCCAGAGTGCCATGGCCCAGGACAAAGCCCTGTCCGTTAGGAGGGAGATTATATACGCTACCCATACCCGGTTGGAGGGGAACCTCTCCGGATGCTGCTCAAACAGGAGTGAGCACTGGAGAAGGAACCCCTGACACTTATCCGGCACCCCCACATACCGTGCTGGCGTGGCAATGGGGAGGCAGCGGCCAGTGGTGGCACTGGAGGCATCGGTGGGGCCGCCAGTGGTGCATTGGGTGTGGGCTTTAGCAATGACTGGATGGCCAACCCGAGTTGGTTGAGGTTGGCGGCAATCTCCCTGAGCTGCTGCTCATGCCCCCTGAGCACCACCCCCTGGATACCGACTGCCTGCTGGATATCTGGCTGGTTGATATTGGGCCCCACTAGGTCCATGGACTGGTCGCGTCCTTCTGTCATGATGGAGGTGGTAGGACCTAAGCGCAGGGGCTGAAAAACCAAAAAGAATGGAAGGATTAAACACCGGGAAAAACGCCGTCCGATGGGGGGGGTGCCACTAGCCCTACACTATCTAGGGACCCTAGTGGTTACTTCAGTCCTCCTGGCACCTACTCCACCTCCCCCCTTGGCAGGTGAGGTGGTACCTGTTGCCCTGCTGAGGAGCTGCGCCCTACGGATGGTGGAACACCAAACTTAAACTACCCCAAAGGTGAAACCAACGAAAGACTGAGGGAGGAATAAACATAAAACCACGAGCCGAGCTCGGGTAATAATGCCACTGAGGCTGAAAGGGAATAAAGAGCACAGAAGAGGCTACTGAGCCTAGCAAGCGGTTCTGCCCACGTTGAGGGCGGAGCACAGGAAAATCAAAACATGCACCAACGGGGGCATGGCGCAGACAAACGGGAATCTCCCTAGGCTGAGGGACCGCCCACGGTGAATCCCCAGTCAAAATGGGAAAATGAACAGCTAAATGCTGAGAAAAGTGAGCTTTCCCCGGTCCGGAAGGCACGGAAGCTCGTATGGCACGAATACGGTGCTAAGATGGCTGAACATCAGAAAGGGCGAGTTTAAATAAGCAGCTCAAGATGCCCGGCTGCTTGGAGCACGGATCCCTAGCGAGATCGTGCACACAACGGCTTGAAGGAGCTAGAGCACTCGCTGAATAATAGGCAGTGAGCGGGCAGGACCGTAAGAAGCTCTGAATCCAAAACAAGCTGAGCTCAAATCAGATCAGATCAGATCTCAATGTGGGCCGATCTGATTGTGAGATCCGGAAGCATGGACGCGACAAGAAGCAATTCAGCCACGCTGAATTTAAAGGACTCATGCCACCTAAGCGAGATTAATGGCCTGATGAGCTGGGCATGCGCGATCACCTGCCAGCCCGATCGGTGGATAGGGAGGGCCCACTGGTGGTGCGAGCACAGACTGTGACACTTTTCTTATTTTTCAGATGTTGTCTTGACTTTCCGTTAAACAGTTCTCAAGTTTGACAAGCCCAAATCAAAATTTCTGAGACGGTATGTGAAAAAAGCACAGTGTTTTTGCATTATTTACTTTGATATTTATTTAATTACTGACAGTATGAACCCAAGATATTTCATGGTTTTTATTCGTTTGTTAATGGACATCCATTCCTGCCTTTCAGGCCTGTAACACCTTCCAAAAAAGTTGAGAGGAAGAAATTTAGGGCTAGTAATGAGGTGAAATAATGATGTGATTTCAAACAGGTGATGTCAACATGATTTTGTACAAAAGCAGTATCCACAAAGAGCTGAGTTTTTGAGGATCAAAGATGGGGTGATGAGATATACTCTAGAAACTAAAACAAAAAGTAGCATCAAAACAGCATAGTTCTGTGAATTATAATCACAGTGACCAAAGTTCTGTGTATTAAGGTGCCACAGCAAAACAATTCAACCTGTTCACTATAGCTTTATTCCCATCCTTACTGCAAGACCAATAAAGACAACATCTCTAGAAGGCTGTGGCATAGAGAGCAGGAAGGCCATACAGATGAAAGCATTAGTATAAATCGTCGTTGTGCAGACTGTCTGCTGGGCCTCACATCTTTTCATCTTTTATCATATTCTTTATTTTTTCTCTCTCCTAGTGCATCATAATAATCTCACTAAAATGCGTTTAGTGTGAACATTCGTTTCCATGGATACTGCGACTTGCTCAAAAGAATGTCATATATAGTAAGAGAGGATTAGGTACAGACTGACTTTGTCAAGCAAGGTCACATTTTCTGTGCAGATCACTTTAAAAGAAATCCTACTTATTATATTTCTCTGAATTAGTTTCTCTTCAATCCATTCACAGAGTTAGGTCAGGGTGCTGACTGAGCCACTCAAGATCATTCACCTTCCTACGCTTGGTTGTATGTTTAGGGTCATTGTTGTGCTGGAAGGTGAACCACCTGATTTCTGCTGACGAGTTGAGGGTCACAAATTGTCCTCAAAAACTTGGGTGTGCTTTGTAGCATCAATTTCCCTCCAAACCTGACCGATATCCAAGATTACTACTCTGATGAAAAAAGTTCTACAAATTGAAAAAAAAAAAAAAAAATCAGTCTTAGACTCATCTGTCCAAAAAGTCTTTTGCCAAACAAGATTCAGTGTGGCATTTCTTCAGAAGATACCAATCTGTCATACAGGTCATCTTTTGTGAAACTTTTGAGGTTGTTGTCTCCAAACCTGACCAATGTCCAAGACTCTGCTGAAGAAAGACACCCAACATTAAAATGTCAACACCATGCTTAATGTTATGTGGATGTTGTGCTGTGTTTGGTTTTTGGAAACATTGTAACAGAGGTGGCAGAAATATAGCCCCATGTCAGAAAAAGTTGAGTGAAAAAAAGAAAAAATGCTATATTCCTTTCAGTGACTTTGAAATTTATTTCATTACAGATAGTATAAACCCAAGATATTTAATGTCTATTCAACTTTTTTGATTTGTTAATAAACATCCATTCCTGCATTTCAGGTATGTAACATTCCAAAAGAATTTGGGACATGGGAAATTTACGGATAGTAATAAGGTTAAAAATATAATAATAATAATAATAATAATAATAATAATAATAATAATAATAATAATGTGAATTCAACCAGATGATGTCAACAAGTGATTATGATTTGGTACAAAAGCAGCATCCAGGAAAGACTGAGACTATGAGGAGCAAGAGATGGAAATGGAAAAGGAAATGTGTGAGAACATTATTGAAATGTTTAAAAGCAATTTTATTTCCTCAAAATAAAATATTGGAAGGGATTTCCATATTTCAGTCCTAACATTTGCTGATTTGGCTTTTTTGTAGCATTGACCTGTTGATAAATGTATGGACATCACTGGGAAGATCTTGTCTTGAATGCAGGTTATGTTGCTCTAAAATCTCTGTGGAATTTTCTACATTGTGCTGCCATCACAGAAGTGAAATAACCTTTTCCAAGGACATTGAAAAACCGCATACCATGACAAGACCCTGTTGTTTGGATGTATTGCTGATAACAGTCTGGATGGTCCTTAACGTCTTTGGTATGGAGCATCCATTTTATTCCAAACAAAGATGTGAAGTACTGTTTAATCTGCGTACAATACACATTTACACTGTGTGATGGTCCATCTTAGATGTCTTCAATCCCAGAAATTGACACAAACAGTACAGGTTTCTTTTGATACAGTAAAGTTTTAAATGGCATTGTGAATGTAACTCCATATTGTAGTGCTTGACAAAGGTTTGATAAAGTAATCCCTTGCCCATGTGGATATATCAGCTATTGTTTAATGATGGTTCTTGCTATCTAAGGAATCAAAGATCACAGGTGTTTAGGCTAACAGACATTGCTTGTCTGCTTGGCGCTGAAATTCCTGTAGATTCCTTGTATTGTTAAATTATATTATGCTGTGTAGAGGAAGAAACATGTAAATCCATACCAATCTTTATTGAAGTACATTGTTTTATAAACAATTCCATAATTTCTCATGCATTTGTTGACAAAATGGAGATTTTCTATCGACCTCTGCTCTTTAAAGACAGCCTTTCCTGGATGCTGCTTTTGTACCAAATCATGATTGCAATCACCTGTTGCCATCACCTCTTCAAAATCACATTATTACATAGTTTTCTTTATTCATTCCTAGCTCTAAATTGCCTCATCCCAACTGGTTTTATGTGTTGCAGGCCTGAATTGTCAGAATGGATGTTTATAAACAAATGAAACGCAGTTGATCAGACAAAATATTAAGTATCTCAGGTTCATAGTGTCTGCAATTAAATAAAAGTCAATGTAAGAAACACTGCGTGTGTGTGTGTAGATGCATTTTCCATACAGTCCCAACTTTTTCTGATTTGGGGTTGTGCATAAATTATTTACATACATAAAAGTTCTAATAATCTGATAAACAAGGCCCAAGTCAAAGTTGAAGTATGGCTCAAAGATTTTACTCAATTACAAGTTATAAAAATGCAAGCTAGTGTGTTCTGGTCCCATCCCAGTGCGCCATGGTGACCAAGCCTACAGCAGGTTATCAGTGAACTGCTGGCTATCCAATTGGTGCTCTGAAAACAACGTGGGCTTCATTGATAATTGGACAACCTTTGAGGGAAAGAAGGGTGCTGCTCTCATGTCCTGTGGCATTGCCCATAGTCTTATGGCAGGGTTAGCTAGGGGC
>JAVSBU010278228.1:0-11515 GCA_033118015.1 Loricariichthys derbyi | reverse complement strand
ATTTAATGTAAGTACATTACATTATTTCTTTACAGCGAGCTGCCTCCAGCAGGATCTATATTTATTGTTTATTGTCTAAATACTCTTACGTTATTGTTTTGTGGTTATTGTAAATAGTCTTGCGTTATTGATCACTATATTTATTGTTTACTGACCGAGCACGCCTTTCTTGCACATGCTTGGCACACGTGCACTTATGTTGTGTAATTTGTTTTATGTAGCACCTTGGTCCTGGAGGAACGTTGTTTCGTTTCACTGTGTACTGTACGCAACTGTATATGGCTAAAATGACACAAACCAGTTGAACTTAAACGTAATCTCTTTCGTCCTCTGGCTAGGGGGCGGAGCTAAATTTGCATATTTTCCTGACCTTCCTAAATGCTACCCTTAAATACGTACGGTTTACCTCCACATCCGTACTGTTGCACCTTTATATACCTTATTACCGCATTGACCGCCAGCTTTACCGAAAATGAACCGCTTTATCCGTTTCTCTTCCGGCCTGGTTAATTGCAGGAAAAACCGGATAACTGTGCGTTTAAAAAGGTTGACCTGCTTTGCCTTGATTCCACCTCATTTTACCGGGATTTTTGCAGGTAAAGCCGGAAAAGGCTTATCTCGGTTAATTCGGCCGCAACCGTGTATGTGTGCACGTAGCATAACCCCTCACGTACAGTATGACAGCTAAGCCAGTGCAAAGACATAATTGTAACTCAACCTGGGCCACCTTAGCACCAGATAAAAGGGGTGCATCATAAGGCATATATTCTGTTTATTACACCATATAATGCATATATTTCAATTACAGCAGATTAAAGATTATTTTTGTTAAAACTTTGTACAACAAAAGTATAAACTGAATTGTTATTCTTCAGAAATAAAAAGGAATGTTTTCACTCAGTTACTTAATATATGGTGAAGCTGCAATAGAACATTTTATTTACAATTTAAACCTTTTTCTAGTAATCTATTTTAATTGCAGAGGACTAAACCTTTTTGCTTAAAAATCACTCAAGATAATATGCATTGTTATGGATTTTTACACTTTAGAATAAAAAAAATTACACCCCAACCAGACACTCATTTTTTATCAAATCATTCCCCTCACTTTACATATGAGCAAGATGTGAAAAGCATGAGCTTCCGATTCCAGTTGTTTTACACAATGGAAAACACAGATTAGCTATTTTATAGTCTGTTGCCTGGTTTGTGAATGTTAATACGCTTTAGTTTCCTGCCATGTTTGCATTCTCTATGTTAACAAATGACTAGAGAATTCTTGCCTCTGTCATCTCACATTTATATCTCAGTGAAAAAGAAAGTTATGGATAATTGCTTCATTGTTTGTGAATGTTACAATATAAAAGGTGAATGCTTCAGTCACTAACTGTGACAGGAAGAAACATAATTCTTCTAACATCTGGCCATGATTACTTCATCAGCTTTTGTTTTACTCACGTACTGATTTTCCCACAAACGCCAGCCCATTATTGGCCAAGAAAAGTCATGTGACTAGCATGCACCACATGAATTCGCCGATTTGGCAAGTCAGACTTCCTCTTTGGCTAGGAAGGACTTGGTTAATAGTATTTGCTTACTTCAACTTGCATCCATTTGTAATTTGTGATGAGTGCAAATGCTGGATAAAGCCACGCACGTACAAATATACAACTACCCTCTATTCATTACAATCCTCATAATAAACAGAGGATTCTCTGTTTACAAAAGCACATTAGTCTGGAATCGTCGTTTGGTCCAATCTCACTCATCACGGAAACATCATTACAACAGTGCCAGATGCACTTATTTTTATAGCCTAAAACTGATGCCCTCATTTTACGATGGCGGTACAGTCTGGCAAACCCAACCCAAGTTGACTGTATTGTAAACCGGGAGTTTAAATATATACTATACATATCACAGCATATCCTACTTTACATTAACCTACAGTTGGGCAAAATCTAACACAAAGCTTATTTTACAATGAAGTGTACCTTTCAATTCAGTCATGTAACTGAACCAGTAGGTACAGGGTTCAAATCCCACCACTGCCACTGTGGGACCTTGAGCAAAGACCTTAACTTACAATTACTTGGATTGTAAGACTATGAGTCGTAAGTCACTTTGGATAAGACTGTCTACTTATTTGTCTCCTCAGAGACTTACTTGTCCTAAGAAAACTATATGCAAAAACATCTGTAAGATGTTGTTTTTCTTTAACATGTTTGCATGTAAGCTCATGTTTTAAATCACAAGAAACGTATTTATACTGCTTATGCGAATTAGTGCTCTGTAGACTGGATCCAAGTACACCTTGGCTACAGTGCATTTCATATACGGTGCATTTCACTGTCTTTATCCATGCAGCAGCAAGAAAGTTCTAGAACCTGAAGGTCCAAAGAGTGCAGACTTTCCTCTCATTAAAAGTCAGGAGAAAGTGGGCAGATTACATCACTTCCTGTGCCAAGCCTGCACATTCCAACCATGGGTGAATCAGTTGATTCCAGTCGGTTGGCTCACCCTGAGGCACGGAGTTACACCACAGCTATCAGGAAATGAAGCTTTACATAAAACTGGTAATACAGGCTGATTTGTATGAATGGCTGGTTTTAATGCACATTGTGTATAACAGATGACAAGTCACACATATTTGCTACACTTGAATTTGCAACAGATAAAAGCTGTTTATTTCACACTAAATAATATTCAAAACATTACTTCATAGGTTATTATTCTCAGAACTCAATGTGTATAATAACACAGGTTACCTAAGGTAGCTGCTGAAATATGGTACTAATTCTTTTCCTAATAAGCTGATAGGGTGTTAGGCAGATTAGCCACAGCCATAGGAAATTACTACTCTGCTGCTTTGATTTATCAAGCTAATTCGAATTACTAGCAGCTTTCATCACAAGAAGTTCAAACTGGCTTAATTAGTTCATTTCCAGCTGCTGGTCTGGACCAAAAAGATGTTGCTATTATTAACTGTGACTGGAATGTTTTTTAAAAGTTAATAAAAAAATAAAAATGAAAGTAAATATCACAATTAGTTAAATCAGCAGGGACAAATATTACTAGCAATTGCATTAAACTACACAGGAGCTACTCTGCTAATGTTAATAATAACAAAACTAGTTTTAAACATGTTTTAAATTAGTTTTCAACTACATTCAATGTAGGCAAAGAGTTTCAAGGTTAGTGCAGAAAAGGCTGAAATATTAAAAACTGAACAGTAAATCATTTGATCTGAAGAAGAGACAAAACATTATACTGGACCAGTGCAAATAGCAATATTTATGTCGCTTCCTCCAACTTCCTCCCCCTCATTCCTAGAGCAGATAAATCGTCCCCAAAATATGCTTTATTAGATTGGTGGTTGACCCAGCTGCACACATACCGCTGTATGTTTAAATAAACTCCTATGTTGAAGATCCCATCTCCTGACTCCCGTATGCTGAATTTATAACAGTACTAAACGATAAAACGTACTTCATTATAAGTCCAAACATTGGTCTTGATTGCGTTTACTTTTAAAGATATAAAGATATATCCTGAAAGACAGGAGTACTTTCATGGTAATTGTTATATCTCATGCACAATTATGTCTTATAATATGTTTACTGGTTCCCTAAATAAGCACCGGCTTCACAACCAACACCAATGGAGAAGGTTTTATGAAAGCATGAATTTTATAACGAGCTCTAGTAGTATTGATATACAGTAATGTGGAAAAGTCTTAGGATATCATTAGGTTAGATATACTGTTTTAGCAATATATACATTATCATATGATTAATTCTCCTTAATATGTCTCCTTAATACAATACAATTAGAAAACATAGGAAATTATTTACTATTAAAAAAATTGAAAAACAAACCTGAAAAATCAGCTTCTATTGGCTGTAATGACCAGTATTTAGTCTGAACTCACCTTACACTTAAGCAATAGCAGCATCTGGAAGCTTTATTGGGATTCTAAGTTGAACCTTCTACAATCCAAAGCAGCTTGATTACGAATGGTCTTGTGTGGAGGGGGTACAAGCTCACAAAGTTTGGAAATGTCATTTATTGATAGTGACACATCCAAGATTTTACATCAAATTGGGTCAAATTTAAACTAAATTTTGGCATAATTTAATATGTGGTCATTATACCGTTGCTAAAACAATAAATCTAATGGTGGCCTAAGACCTTTGCACAGTACTGCATGTTGAAGTTAGCTCCCTACCCAGTCTCAAAAGGGGCTATGCTTTAAAAGTGCAAAAAGAGCTGCTTCTTCGTCAACAAACTTGACTCAGTCCTGCTACCAAAAGGATGCTGGTCTGGAAGCATGAACCTACATTTATGTCATTTAGCAGACAGCCTTATCCAGAGCAACTTACAATGGTTATACATTCTTACAATCCAAGCAATTGTGGGTTAAGGGCCTTGCTCAAGGACCCAGCTTGTCAGAGGTGGGATTTGAACCCTAGACCTTCTGGTCCATAGTCCAAAACCTTAACTGCAAGGCCACCACAGTCCCTGTGACAGAACAGAATGGATGGGGCAGGACAACACTGTCACTACAGCACAAGTGTAATAAAATGAGCCAGTAATTTCCCTTTCATTTGTATAGGAGACACAAAGATTTTCCAAGCCAAAATCATGGACACTGAATAAGAAAAATACTCTTTTAGCCATTTGTTTGTCCAAGGAAATGCAGGATAACCTGGAAAGTATCCAGTGAAAGGCAAACTAAATGTCTGACCAGCAGCCTCATCAGGTTCACTTTACTTGGGCACTAAGTCGCTGAGCAGAACTACAGGATATGGCACATTAATTCACTACAGGCACTGCATATCCCATAATGCCCCAGCATCTTTCAAAAAGCTTGAGCAGCCAACATTTTCAGATGGTTTTTCACAAGGATTAATCAACATCTGCAAATATTTTTTTCTGAAAGTGAGCCATGCTGTATAGTTAATGCAATTAATTAAAAAAATTGTTAAATGTTAACTTGTTCTCCATTTTTCAGCCATAGAGGAGTAGTATTGATATTGTATTCAGCAAGTATTGATTTATTGTTCAACACGATACTTTTTTTATGCACAGTCTTGCCCCCATGACTGATTGGGAATCACTGGGGTGCAGTGTGGTACAGCCCCTCTAAATTCTAGAAGTATAGAAATTCCCCTGCAACTGACCAAATTTTAAACAAATTAAAGGAACTGAAAAACAAGAGTAGGCTACAAAGAGACTTACATAAGACTGGCACCCGAAGGTAGAAAGCTACCAATGGGCTAAACTTCCAAGTACTGGATTGTGCTTTGGACCACAGACACACATGATAGCAAGATGGCACAACTGTGTGTCAAAAAGTCTAGTCATAGTCCTTCCATTCACTTCTCTATACCATTATCAATACAGTCCTGTATATAGCTTTGCTCCGTCTGTTTTTCCTGTGAAAGAAAATTGTTCTTTTCCATAATAAGCGTCCATTTAAAAGATGAACGTTCCCATGCTGTGTGTGTGTGTGCGCATGCAAGGAAAGCTCTTCAAGGCTAAAGGATGCAGTTCAGCCAGCAGACACGACCGGGGGCAAATACGATAAGACAGGACACCAAGATTAACACATGCGCGCACGCACACACCCGTGTCTTCCTGTTTTCCCACGAACCTCCAGAATTTGTAGCTCGGATGGATATAGGATCGGCTTCATTCTGTATGCATAAAATGTTGGGATATGAAAGCCACGATGCAAGGTTAGCATGAATTGAAACGACATAGCTGTGAGAGGAAACACACACCACACACACACACAAAGCGCATTCGCCCAGACTGCGGTGTGCAAGGGCTGTAATAGCTGGTCGGAGCGTAGACCAGCGTGGTAACCTTAACCTCGATGATGTGAGCTCAGCAAACCACAAACACTTCACACTGGCACTTCAATACCTCACGCGGTACCACAACACACCAACAATACTGCAAGACAGACCACATTATAACCGACCAAATACACAACTTCTAAACATGATAGAAGACCACCTCAGAACAATACAGTACAACACACACAGGCAGTTAACTACACAGTACATCATGAGATTGTTATCAAAACAGCTTTGTTTCCATCCTCACATTGTTTCAGGAAATAAGGCTGCTTTTAGGGTTCCTTATTTTGGACACATTGTTCTTCACAAACATATTCCTTTAGTGGCTAACAGCCATAACCTACAGGTAAGGGTGGGCAATATAATAAAATGTTATATCACACTAATTTGACCATATATGATATTTATCATGATACATGTGATCGAGAACAAAATGAATTAATAGCGAAAGATGTTCAGATTCTACTATTCAAATAATAAACCATAGTAAGTAAAGTGACTTTTATTCGAAATGTGCTTCACTTCATCCTATTAAACCAGAATAATTACACTATTATAATGAAACTTGCAGATGGTCAGTGTTCTTTAAGCACTGATGACATCCTCAGAAATCCATGATACAAAAAAAGTATCATATCCTCCCGAGAACCAAGGGAAAAAAGTGTCTTAAAATTTCTGTTCAAATGTCCATTATGAAGGTCATAAATGAATGGGCCGAGTCTCAGGAGGATATACATATTGTCTACCTACCGCAGAGGTGTGCAACATTGATAAAAATATCGATATTTTCCAGGATTTTATCCATAAAGGCACTTTTTTTGCAGAATGTTTCCGCTATAGTTTGCTGAGTGTGTTTTTGTGCTGGTACCTTGGCTGATTTTTGTATACAAAGAATGATCTGCCACCCTAACAGTACCTGATATGTGGGTCCTGACCATTAATGAATAAAGTAAAGGGCACTAAAAGTATGTAGAGAAACATCTGCAATCGGTAACTGTAGAAATACAAGTTCCAATAGAATAATTGGAACTTATAAAATGAACAATGCGAGTGTATATAATAGGCTCATTATTGTTTTAGCACATATGAATTAAATTGAAGTAGCACACTCTGAAATGACTGTAGATCAATGACTGGACTTTGGTCTCAATTTAAAATAGTTTAACTGTCTTGTGGGAGCTGAATTTGTTTGCTACCAATAAGTTATTAACCGTGCATCATTATCACAGGAAGGCCAAGCAGGGTAAAAAACAATGTTAAAAAAGTGCCCTGTTAAAAGACTTGTTTTGAGATCATCATGTTTTGAGATGTTTTGTGTCTTTGAGGCATTTCGTGTCCAAACAAGTGTAGCGTTACTGATTTGCATTACCTTCAAAGAAGGCAGAGACATTTGCATGGTTGATACTCATGAGAAATAACGTGTTTGAAAACAACACATTGTAGCATACTGTAAAGTAAAAGATCGAAAGCATCTTTAACAGCAAAAAAGTTTGTTTAAATATGCCACCAAAAAAAGAGAAAAGTTATGCAACAGTTTACCAGACGTTGTTGCTGAAATGAACAAGCGAGTCAAGCACAAGTGATATCTGACAATATGTGAATGGATCCAGGCTTATTGAACTAGGCCAGAGTTTGCTTTATGTGATCCCTTATTGAGCCTTTGCACAGTTTTACACAGTTGTGCGAGACAAACAGTTGTGGAGATGATGAATGGACAAACCCAGCCTGCCCAAATAAAGCACGTCTCAACATGTCTGGGGCAGAATTCTCAAATCAGCCCAGCAGACTACATTAACTAAACACGACTGATAAAATAATACACCTAAAAACCTAATAAGTAAATACAGTGTTCCCTCACTTATCGCGGGGGATCCGTTCCATGCCCACCCGCATTAAGTGAATTTCCACAAAGTAGCTTATTGCTTATTGTAGTAGTTATGCAGTAAGTACAGTATTTTAAGTCTTTATAAACTCTTCCCACACTCTTATACATAACCTTTAACATTCACTTAATAACTTTTCACATACTGTACATGTACCTTTTAAAAAAACTTCTACTTAAATGTTCATAAAAAGTTTTAAACTCTTAAACCTAGATACGTCATTTTAAAAATTTGATATGACTACTTAACATTAATATTAAATAAAGATACCTTAAATATCAATTAGGTAATTAACCCAAATGAATAAACATTTTAGGTGGTTATTTACACTGTATAATACGAACTATGCATGTGCAAAAATACTTTAAACAGAGTACCGCAAAACCCAGTGAAACAGCAAAAATACCACAATAAATATCTTACATTAATAATTTTTGAAAATCCGCGAAACAGTGAGTCCGCAATAAACGAACCGCAAAGTAATGAGGGAACACTGTACATCACATTTACAAACCTCATCCAGAAGTAAAAAGCCAAACAGCAAACTAAGACAGTATATTTGTAGGAGTTTTTTCAGTTGGATTGTTAAAAATCTTGTGTTAAACCTACTGTAAAGCAAATTTGAAAGAAGGATGTGCAGATATTTTTCCAATGCATTTCAGCCTGATTTAATTATGTTTAATGAGCATATTAACCCTTATTTATTATACAACAGTTAGTTCTGACCTTATGATCTGATTTTTGAGCTGCATTCTCACAAATATCAGGTTTTTCACACCAAATTGGTACCAGGCCGCTGATGTGTTTCTAAGTAATGGCAAGCTTACATACAACAATATAACATAGACAAATAAAGCAATAACCCTAATAAATAACTCAATTGTATCATTTAATTCTTAATAAATTCGATTAGTTCTTTTTCCTTTAATCTTCATTTATTTGCACTTTCATTTCAAACTAATGTTAACTGATAGAGCTCTATAAACATTTTGTAGGACTGTGTTAGGGAATTGTTACTCATTTGTTGTGGACATACTTTTTTGGTGGAATATATTGAGAGTATTAAAGTGTATTCAGTATGAAGGCCAGGGCTTGTTTGATTTATTTTAAAAGAAAGAGCACACTCCAGGTCGCATGTTATGAATAACATCAACGCTGTAATGTTATATAGAACTCGTCTTCAGTTCATACCTGTGACCAAATCAGAGCACTGATATTATTTGTGATGTAACTGATTTATACAAGTTGGTACAACTAGTCATTATTTCTAATACTTTATAAAAAAGTATTTAATCATACATTGTGCGTGTTCACATATAAAGCAATCACCTCTTTAATCACATGACTATATGTGGCTTTTCTTTTTTAGGGTTCAGAATAGGCTTTTTTATAGAATTTTCTATCATATTCAGAAATATGTCTGTGGGACTGTGGTGGTGCAACATAATGGACATACTGCAGCACAGCCTTTGTTGGACCCTTGAGCAAAGCACTTAACACACAATTGTTTGGATTGCACTTTGTAAAACTGCATCAGTTGCACGTTGCTCAGCATATGACATAGGGGATTCTGCTAAGTGCTTTAGATGTAAATGTCTCTCTGATTGGCTGGATTTGCATGCTAGAAAATGCCAGTAAAATCACGCACTGCATCCGGACAGAGCTAAAATGATCAAAGCACCAGTCAGTTGGGTACAAAACAGTAGGCAAATCTACTTGTAATTATCTCAGAAGAGGATGGAGGAAAACACTGGCATGACCGAATCAGGTGGAAGTAAAATCACAGATTAGCATGTCTAAAACAAGACATTATTCCAGTATCACACAGTACAAACAGTATATATATTCTCACTTATCATTTTATTAGGTACACCTCCTTGTTTCTACTCCCTGTTCATTTTATCAGTTCCACTTACCATATAGAAGCACTTTGTGGTTCTACAATTGCAGATAATCCATCTGTTTCTTTACATACAAAAAAAATCTAGTACTAATGCCGTGTCCGCTCATACTCGAACATCACACTAACAAACCACCCAAACAGTAGCGGTCCTGTGGGGGGTCTGTCCATTAGAGAACAGAAAAAAGGGGAGCAAAGTATAGAAACAGATGGATTATTTGTAATTGTAGAACTACAAAGTCCTTCTCTGTCCATTTTATTAAATCTACTTACCAAAGTGTCGAAACTAGGTGTACCTAATAAAGTGATCGTGTGAATTTCATCTAAAGCCACATATTAATATAAACTTACATTTTAATAAAGCTTGTGTATACACACTTAAAATATTTCTGAAGATATTTAAAGCTTAGCTATATAAACAACAAACAGAAGATTTGGCACAGTTTATGTAGCACAAACAAAATTAAGCATTGATATTGGCATGCAGCATCAAAAAGCTTTAATCAGAGAAAAATCTACTCTGCAACTGATTTGAGTACATGACTTTTGTCAGACGCTTAACCACAGCGAATCGTACGTTTCAACCAATTCAATCTGTACATGAAGTTTAACATTTAAGGTTTATGGGCCTTGCTCAGCAACGCACGGCGTCATTCTGGCACTACCAACTAGCGCTAACCACTGACCCACCACAGCCCTATGTTTTTCCATTTCTGCAGTCTTTAAAGCTTGAGCTTCAGCACACCCAATCCAACTCATGGGCTTTTCGTCTAGCTCTTTGAGCTGACTCTTGTCTAATGAAACAGGAAAACATTCTCCGGATGAGAGGGAGATAAAAACAACCCAACTTTGTACACAGTCGTGTGGTTCTGTTCCTAAAGAAACAACCAGACAGCCAAAGGGCTAAAATGAAACATGTGGTGGCCCACCAATGAAAAGTATACAACACAAATTGGGAGCTGGGTATGGCTGTGTAATCTTTAGAAAACACCACAGTGTAGGCAAAAGATATACATCGTTTCATGATATTGTGCTTTCGAGCAAACTGCCAATATGTGGTAAGATATTGGTGCCACAGGCCAATATTATGACCACCATGATACTATCAGAAAAGGTATGCAATGAAATCCCTCTTTCTTCAATCTCACACACAGATCAAACTAGCTATTAAAGGCTCATTGTTAATTATCCTACAGTAAAGGCTTGTGATATTGACAAAAAAAGTGTTTCTGGATATTTTATGGGATTGTCTTCAATAATAATAATAATTTGATGATACTTTGGCAGTGTATATGTTTGGGTCTAACGTATGCAGAATGATTCTGTAAAAGTTTGACGAGTGTATTTGTGACTATACCTTAGCTGGTTAAGGACAGTTGACTCCTGTTTGTCATAATCTTCATTTTCTGCATGATAATTAGTTTGCATATTGTGAAGTAAGGCCAGACTTTTTCAATTACTTATATGACGGAACCGCCGATGTTAGTGTTTCACATTTAAAAAAAAAAAAAAAAAAAAAAATCGCTTTTTTTAATTATTTATTTTTTTCATCTTGCATAGTTGAAAACGGCAATTTAAAACTCGCACCATCACTATGTGCCGTCATCATCACTGACGCATGCGTAGAATGTACCAAAATCTGTTGTCATCACCACAAATGCTTGCGCAGACGAAGCAAATGGGCACGAAGCAGACAGTTCAGCAAGATCACCTGTATTACCCAGTTATAATGAGCAAGCTGCTTCAGCGTTTGGAAGCAGTCTTTCTCGTGGGGTCTTTAGGCGGCCGCAATTAGCGGGTTTTTATTGCCACCTAGCAGCGTGGCGCTGATGCACGTCTAATAGGGTTCGTTTGTGGCTGAGTGT
>JAVSBU010278118.1:0-11515 GCA_033118015.1 Loricariichthys derbyi | reverse complement strand
AACTTAAGAAGCAGTATAGAAGCATCTTCTTCACCTGTCTTCTCTCTATATCCGTGCCATCACGCCGAAGGTGCAAACTCGACTGACGTCCGAAACACACCTGTGATGCACCGTGTAAACAGAACGTCCGTTGCGTCTAAAATGCATGCATCAAACCCGTGCATTTCAGATGTACGTCAAAAACGCACCGTGTAAATAGGCCTTAAGGTTCATGCATTTAGAGTAGCCTAGACTTTGTTTTTATAGTTTGAAAGTGGAAACACTAGAGTATATATTCTAAAAGTGTGTTTCAGTTTGTACGACATGCGGTATTAAAACAAACGAGTGAAGTTATTTCTATTTTATTTATGCAGTGATTATTGACACGGCTGCCTTCAAAACTTTACATCCGGGTTCGTGATGTCATGGACATGAAAATGGTGGCAGACATAAGGGACCCCCTTTTGAAATTAGGACAGAAATTCAGGTGTTATGATGAATTTGGATGAGCCTTAACACTCTGTGAGTCACAAATATATTGTAGGTATGTGACCATTTTTTTCAAAACCAAGGATCTCCATTGCAACTGATACCAGTGGAAAGGGCTTGAAAAACACTTTAAAATGGTACTTGAACCATTTTGTTGGGACAAATATTAAGGGAACTACAGCAATTTGAAGTTGAAGAATGTGGCAACTTTTTTGACATGACACATTTTCCCGGTGCTCAAAAACAATGTTCGGATGCTCAAATAAGTTTTATATTTCACACAAGTACAGACAGAAATATAGAAAAACAAACTAAATAATTTTCAACACAATCAAAACGCACCGCAGACCGCAAATAGCAGAGCCGTAACAGGTACCTGTGCAACGAATTATGGCGCACCATCAGCCTATAGTCACATACCTACATATTGTAAATTTGTTAAAGCAGACGAATGTCTGAAAAACGATACGAGGAGCAGTTGCGATATCCTACGTGACTTTCAAATGCAAGCATGGAGGACAGTATACAAGCAAAAGCGATAACCCTAACCTGTATAAATAATGAAGTGTGGGGCTTAACTGATTTTCGTGAGTGGGTAATAGGACAAAAAAAGCTAAATCTAACAAAGTAAAACATCCTCGTCTGCTCGACACTAGGAGACATGGACCTGCCGTTTCTGCAGTTACACAATGCACCAATAGCATACACGGCTGCCCTGCCAATAATATTTCAACTGCAGTGATTATTGACACGGCAGCCGTGTCCACAGTGTGCATTTGGTGGATTGTGGCACGGAAGCTGTCCATGCTGTGAAGAATTCTTTTCTAGGAGACATGGACCTGACGTGTCTGCAGTTACGAAATGCACCCATAGCAGACACGGCTGCCGTGCCAATAGTAAAATTCAACCCCGTTCTGGAAACAGCTGCCGTATGAATAGTATTTTTTTCATCAGTGGTGCCGTGGCTGCCATATAAATAATACTAGCCTTTTATTTAAGGAATAATACACGAGAGGGGGTGCTTTAAATTTAGATATTGGCACTGGTATGATACGGTTAAAATAGTTTCGTTCCATTGGCATTTTGCTGTTAAAACATAATTTACATTACATTTAACAGCAGACCTTATCCAGAGTGACTTAGAATTTATACAGTCTTACAAGCTAAGCGATTATGGGTTAAAGGTCTTGCTCAAGGACCCAACAGTGGCAGCTTGGCATAGGTGGAATTTGAACCTGGACCTGCCACTTGCAGTTCCTTCTCCTGTCTTTTTCTCAGTTCCACTGTCTTCAAACCATACAACATAGCTGCTCTCACCACAGTCTTGTAAACTTTCCCTTTTACCTTTGCTGCCAACATCCTGTCACAAATTACTACTGAAACATTTCTCCACCCACTCCATCCTTCCTGGACTCTCTTCTTAACCTCTTTACCACACTCCCCATTTTCCAGGACAGTCATCCCCAAGTATTTGAAGTTCTGCACCTTTATGACCTCTGCTCCTTGTAGTCTCACTGTTCCACCTGTCTCCCTCTCACACACATGTATTCTGTCTTGCTACAGCTGACTCTCATTCCTCTTCTTTCAAGTTCATATCTCCACCTCTCCAAATTATCTTCCACCTGTTCCCTTTTCTCACCACAGATCACATCATCTGCAAACATCATATTCCATGGGGATTCCTGCCTTACCTCATCTGTTAGTTGGACCATCACCAAAGCGAACAAGAAGGGGCTCAGAGCCGATCCTTAAAGTCCCAGTATGTTAGAAAAATATTTCGCAAATAGGTAAAACAGACCTCCTAATGACTTATGATATTCGTTTCTTTATTTTATGCATTTATTTGACAAAATCTGGTGATAAACATATTGTGCGCTCATTTCCCATGTTAGCCATGATATGCTATTTTCAATCACATGAGTCCAAACATAACGTGAGCAACACAGTGAGCAATTCTGACAGTAGCATACGTATTATCGCTTATTTTGAAATAGTTATTGAACATGTCCAAAACATTTGTTATATTTGATATAAAACAAGACCAATAATGTCGTTTGAATCATCAATTACACTTTAAATGTTCTGTTCATGGCACTCGTCAGTCACGTGATAAGTCATGGGACGATGGAAACGAACACACTAACTGTGGTCAGTCTGACCACTTTGGAATCACCGAGGGGTTTGCCCAATTTATTTCTTATAAATGCCTATTACCAACCAAAATCGGACTGAATTTTTCAGTCTGAGCATGTAATGGATCTAACTACTAGCTGTTAGATTTTTACCCTATATAATTTGATTATATAACATACTGGGACTTTAATGTAGTCCCGCCTCCACATTGAAGCTATCTGTCACTCCAAAAGCACATCTCACCACTGTCCTGCTATCCTTATACATGTCCTGTATCGGTCTGACATACAACACCCCATACAACACCACAGCTCCTCCGTTGGCACTCCGTCATACAATTTTTCTAAATCAACAAAGACTCAATGAAGTTCTTTCTGACCCTCTCTGTACCTGTTGTAATTTCCTTTACTCGATTAGTGATTATAAATTTGGAAGGTGAACCTATTAAAGTCGTCAATCAGAAAAGGGACAGTCATAGAGCATCAGCGGCTTTTTAAGAGCTGGATGTAACAGACATAAACCCCTGATCAGCAACAGACAGTGCTTAATGAAAGGCGTAAGGTTTAACACCAGCAAAAGATGTCTTTGTTAAGAAAATAAAAACAAACTGAAGAAGCAACTACATTAAGAGCTCAGGATGTTTCGGGTTTTCTTTCTGGTTCATCCAAATCCTTGTCAGGCTGCTCATTAATAGCTCATTAATAGCTCATTAATAGCTGGTGACGTTGATAGGTTACCGTTCTGTATGGCAGAGTAAGATGAAGTACTTCGCCCAGAGTGACATTATTGTGTAATATTGGCACTCCCAGACTGTTTCTTAGCCAATCAGGTTGCGGGATCTGAACTAACTGTGATATAATATTCATTACCAGAGAAAAGTTTGGACACACTTCTAATTCAGTGATTTTTCATTATTTTAAAATCTTCTAGATTGTGGATTAATACTAAAATCATCCAAACTATGAAGAAATACACATGAAATTATTTAGTAATACAGATGGATATGTTTGAATGTTTCAGCTTGCTTTCTGGAGAACTCTAGTTGGTGCAGCAATCTTTCCGATGCTTCAAATGCATTATGCAAATCAAATTATTTTGTAATCAAATACACTGACATGATGCCACACCCCTAATGCTGGGCACAGCTCTCTAAGTAACATAAGGTACCCCACAGCATAGCCTCACCTAGCATCTGTTAACAGCTGGGAGAGTCTACGTCAGATTAAAGAACTGAAAACAGAGATGGAGGATAAAGAAAGTTAGACCAGAGGTACAAAAAGAAGATCTCACACCCAAAAAAATAGCTGTGTCTGTAGTTTTGAAATCGTTTTGGTTCATACAGAATCTGACGCATGCAAAAAGGCTGGATTATGCAGTTTGTCAGGCCACCCTTGGTAACACTGAAACTCACTCCATCACCTCAGCAGAAAACGTATGTATGATTACAGTTGTCAGATAAATTGCCGTTAACCAGTAGTCCCGGTGAAACAGTAAAGCCTATGGCTTAGACCTTGCTTGAAGAGACATTTTCTCAAGGCATTACGTATGGATAAGTAAGCAGCAGTAACAATCCAATCGAGAGAGATGGGTTCAGAGCAATGACTAAAACACTGGATTCTAGTTATGTCTTATTGGGGCGAAATTACTGCAGCCAAAAAGGCTTTTTTTAAAACACACGTTGTACTTTACACAATAAAAGCTGTTTGCATTCTGCAACCGTTTCATGCATCCAGATTCATTCATGTATTCTTCAGTTTTGTGAGGTGAAGTAAACCCTATAGTAATCAGTCTTCATTAATGTACATAAAGTTTAATTCTATTCTGTGTAATCCTGACAGTAGAATAAGCTACAAACCTATATAAAAGCCCAGTCATAGTTTCTGAAGGTCTTACCACATGTTTTTCCTCCTCAGCTCAGCAAAGATATTCGATCACCACAACGCAATCAAAACCTCAAACAACCATGGAAGAAAAGGGATCTCACATATGCTCTGACTGTGGAAAGAGTTTTTTGCGACAACGCCACCTCCAGGACCATCGTCGCATCCACACAGGAGAGAAACCGTACATGTGCTCACAGTGTGGGAAAAGTTTTACCCAAAAAGGTCACCTGAGACGTCACCAGAACATCCATACAGGAGAGAAATCACACCAATGCGAGCAGTGCGGGAAGTGCTTTTCACACAAGAACCAACTGCAGCTCCACCAACGCATTCACACGGGAGAGAAGCCCTATCACTGCTTGCAGTGTGGCAAGAGCTTTAGATACTTGCCTAATCTTAAAGTACACCAACACATTCACACTGGAGAGAAGCCGTATAAATGTACAAAGTGTGAGAAGAGCTTTAATCAAAAAAGAAATCTTAAAACTCACCAGAGCATCCATACAGGAGAGAAGCCGTACTGGTGTGAACCGTGTGGGAAGGGCTATAAAAACAGCTGCACTCTCACAAATCACCAGCGTATCCATACAGGAGAGAAGCCGTACGAATGTCTGGAGTGTGGGAAGAGCTTTAGTAGAAGAGAATATCTCACAATTCACCAGCGTATCCATACAGGAGAGAAACCGTACTGCTGCTCACATTGTGGGAAGAGCTTTACCAGAAGAGAGACGCTGACGAAGCACCAGCACATCCATAAAGAAGAGAAGCCATACGAATGTCCAGAGTGTGGGAAGAGCTTCCGTAAAAGAGAGGTTCTCACAGTTCACCAGCGTATCCATACAGGAGAGAAGCCGTACTGCTGCTCACTTTGTGGGAAGAGCTTTAACAGAAGTCACACGCTGATGAGGCACCAGCGCATCCATACGGCAGAGAAGCCGTACAATTGCTCACATTGTGGGAAGAGCTTTAATACAAGTCAGATGCTGACGAGGCACCAGCGCAGCCATACAGGAGAGAAGCCGTACTACTGCTCACATTGTGGGAAAAGCTTTAATACAAGTGAGATGCTGACGAGGCACCAGCGCATCCATACAGGAGAGAAGCCGTATGAATGTCCACAGTGTGGAAAGCGATTTACTCAAAAAAGTAATCTTAAAGCTCACCAGCGCACTCATACGGAGAAGGGTTGGGTTTTTTTTTCAATAGTTGAACTTGGCCCCTGAGTTCCAGTGAAGGGAAATCTTAATGCTACAGCATACCAATGCATTATGGACAATTGTATGATTCCAACTTTGTGGGTACAGTTTGAAGAAGACACTTTTTGTTCTAGCATGACTGTGCTCAAATAAATGTCAATACAAGCATGATAGGGTGAGTTTAGTGTGGAAGAACTTGACTGGCCTGCACAGAATCCTGAACTCAACTCCATTAAACACCTTTGGGATGAACTAGAATGGAGGCTGTGATCCAATCCCTCTTGCCCAACGTCACTGCCCGACTTCACAAATGCTTTTCTGGATGGATGGGCAATAATTCCATGACACACAATCCAAAATTTTGTAGAAAGCCTTCCCAGCAGAGCAGAAGCTGTTATAGTTGGAAAGATGGGCCAGCTCCATATGAATTCCTATGGATTTTGAATGGATTGCCATAAAAGCTGTAGGTGTGTTTGTGTCTCCCTGTCCCAGTATTTTTCCATATAGAGTAGCATTCTTTCTAGTGTAAGGTTAATGTAATGTGTTAAAATAATGGTGTTAAATCCCTTACTCATTATAGCTCTGAACATCAGTGTCAATCTAAAAGAAATTCTGATCAGATATTAAAATTTTATTAGTAAATTATTACACACTTCCAAATTCCAGGTCACACATCAAACTCTACATCCATGGTATTGCCGGCATGGTGTTGCAAGACATTAAGTCACCTCACAGCTCCTGTGATTTGTGTGTGTTTGCTCCAGGTACTCTGGTTTCCTCCCACATTCCAAAGATATTAGGTTAACTGGTTGGTTTTGGCAACCAGTTTGTCCCAGTGTGAATGTGTCTGTCTGGTATTGATGTAACCTCCCTCCTGTCATCAGTAGTTGATTTAACTTTAAATAAACAAAATAATAAATTAACAAACATCTACTGTAGTGGTTTGGATTTCTGCAGAAGGAAGCTAGCTGCTCATTTATGATATTAGTTGTACATGGTAACGCATAATTGTGAGTAACATTCAGAACTGGTATGTGCATGTTAACATTCATTGGATTGACATCCATTCTCTGTAACAACTGTAGTTTTTATATTATAATAAGAATATAAATCTGTCATGTAGCCTGTATTAGTCTGAATAACAGAAAACTACGTACGTTTATACCTGGGCATCATTTATGACACTGCGTGGATTCTGGAGTGAAAGTGTGTGTATGCATAAAAATCAGGAAATGGCACAAAAAAAAATTCAGATAAAATCTTGTGTACGCACATTTAAAGTATGTTAAACATGTTAATCAAAATTTTTTCTGAAATGTGCGGAGGTGAACAAGCCACACGTTTCATTTCCTTGCTAGCTATATAATCAATATCTGGGCCATGCAAATTAGGTCATGAATATTTAATTAGGGATGTCCTATTCATTGTTGAGCAGGATAGTGGTGATAATGGAGTAACGAAAGGCAAAGAATCAAAATTATGGTGAATATGAGGTTGAAGTTCTTGTTTCACAGATCGAGGCAAGGAAAAAAGGCTGTTTTGTGGCCTTTGTATTTTTTATTTTAATTTTTTTTAATTTTAGTTGTTTTTTAGTATTTTTTGTACAAGTGTATAATTTTGCATTCCTTTGAAATATTATCTAACTCACTGAGAGAATGAGTCTTGTCACAAATACATTAGTGCTGCAACAAAGAAACTTTCCGTTCTATCTTATCCGTTCACGTCATGTAGCTAAAGCAGCCAACCATGTTTTTTCACAAGCCGCACTGTTGCAGAAGTTTAAAAAAAGTAGTCAGACCTAAAAGTTGATGAAAAGAAACAAATTGCTCTGCACACTTAGCTGCAATAGGGTTGAGTCCGAATGACATATTTTTCTAAATATAGCATGCTCAAATGCGCATGCACGCGTACGTTAGCTACTCTCGGACAAACTCTGCATGCTAAAGCTTGCGTGAGGGCTTTTTTTGTGTTCGAACTCATCATTAAAAATAGTCACAACAAAGCATTGCAGTTATGGATTGTGCCGGAGCGATTCAAGATACTCCCACAAGGACTACGTCAAGGGATTAACATTTATTCCATTTGTAAAACCTTGTCGCAATCTTGATCGGTGTAAAAAGTGGGCTCGAGCATGTGGACGACCAGACTTCACACACAAAAAAGTAAAGAAGAACATTTATATATGCTCCAAACACTTCGTCGGAGAAGCAGGGCCTACCGATACCAGCTACATATACTCCAGAACAGGTTGGATTTTTACTGTTAATAAGTCAGTAACATCACTAACATAAACCCAGAAGTGGCCAATGGTATTTTTCTGCACTAAACACACTAAATACAGGGCGTCTACAGAGTCGTAAAAGTTTTAAAAGCATTGAAGTCATGACTTTATCATCGGTTTGCAAGTAACTAATGTTTAACTGATTTTGAAGTTGAAATAAACTACTCGACCGCTAAAAAGCACAGCTACCGTTCAAAATTGAAGACCCAAGTCTTCACAATACAGTTAGAGACAGTACGAACACTGGTTAATTGGGTATTAATAAGACGATACAGAGTCATGACGGGACCATTCTGGCCACAACCACTGCCGAGTCTGACTGACACAAACAGCTAGCAACTTTCCAACTCACCTGCTCACTAAATCCATCTTTCTACCGGTAACAGGCAAGCCACGACATTCCAGCCACCTTTTAAGCTGAACTCTACTGTGGTCCGCGATCGTTTCATGCAGAAATGTCGCTCCTGGAATATCGTTTTACCAGAGAGTGATGAAAGGTTGAATACATGTACATGTACCAGTAGCCATGCAGAAGTGTTTCTTCGAAACATAGGGTCAGTCGTGACGTCATTTGGACTCAACGCTTTTCTCTATTTTACCACAGGGCCAACTCCCACTCTCTCCCAAATGGTTTTTGGTTGCATTCATGGGTCAAAGCTGGCATAAATGTACGCCCATTTTACTGACAAGTATTTTATAAATCCCAGTCTCTGCCTGAGATGCTGAATACACACGTTTTAGACCTATTTTGTGCATACTCACCTCTGGGTGACAGAAAAGAATCACATCCTTGAAATGGCAGAGAAACACAGGGCAAGGAAACATCCTGTCTCCCTGAATATAAAGTAGATATTAAATGGCACATACCTGTACAAAGAAGTGGAAAGTGTACAGCACCACCAACACCTCATGTAAACTGGGCTGTCCCTCCAAACTGGATGACTATGTCAGGAGGATATTTATCAAAGGATATACAAGAGGGATGAAAGTGAACTGGAATGATCTGGTACCACTGAAAGATTCAGTGGTGGTACACAGTACCAAAAAGAGGGACGAGTTGCTGTAACATTCAAAACAGGTCGTAGTTGGACTTTCAGCAAGAAAACACTTCTGCTGTCTAGTGGTAGGCCGGCCAAAATTTGAACTCATGAAACCAATATTCAAAAATGGTGGAGAAAATGCAGAGAATATTTCCTGCATTACAACTTGCAGTTCATAAACTGATACTACTGAACAACTAAAAACAAATGCTGAGAAAACATTAATTGTGGGTAGAGCCATGTGTGAGAAGATTTGCTTTCCAGCTTTACAATATGCTGATCCTAACTGAGTCTGGATTAAAATAAAAGGTTATTCTGCCATGGGCACTACTATGACATTGCTTCTTTTTTGCATTAACAGATTTTCTTTTTCTTCTAAAGACGATAATAGAAAGAAGATGCTGTTATCTGGTAATAAATCGTAAGAGCAATAATTTTTTTTATTTCTAAAAAAAGACATTTAATAACTCAAATATGTTCATCGAAGTTCAGCGATTATATAAGTGATACATGTGATCTCAACATTGTATTTCTCCATTGGTCATCCTGTTTAAATGTTTGCATCGGCTGTTAAAAAACCCATATTGGTCAACCACTGCTCCCAACATCATCTCTATTTCATTTGCTAAGTTATTCTGCATTGCTTTTGAGCTGTCCGTGCTTGATCAATGCTGGATAGAGCCCAGCTGCCGTTTATACCTATCGCAATTTAATGTTAGTGGATGGCAACTGGATGGCTATCCACTGTTGTGGAGTTTAGCCAGGCAGATGGTTGTTGCAGAGTCTCTCAAATAAAATGCGTAGTAGATTGTTGTGGTGTTTTATGACATTGTTTTATTCCAACAACTATGGAGTGAGGTTGTGGTCATAGTACCTGCAAGAACTACTTTTACCTCAACTTAGAAGTTTTGATGGCTGGTATTCTAGCCATAAAACTATCGCTCAAAGCTTTACACAAAGCTGGCGGGGTACCACATTGATTCTTGTTTGCATTTCTGATGCCAAAAGGCAAAGGTGAAAAGTAACTAATTACATTTACTCATGGTACTGTAAATGAGTAGTTTTTGTGAACTTCTACTTTATATAGTATTTTTTTTTTTATTTGTAATTTTAATTAATTTATACCGCAAAAAAAGCACCCCAGAAACTGCTGAAATGAATGATGGGCAGAACGTGAAACCCATATTATAGAGATTCATTACACATAGAGTGAAACATTTCAAGTTTCTTTATTTCTTGAAATTTTAATGATTGTGGCTTATTGACAATGAAAACCCAAAATTTAATGTCTCAGAAAATTTGAATAAGATAAGATCAAGAGCCACTACAAACAGACGAATCCTAGACATGAGATACAAATGTCACATTCCTCGTGTAAAGCCACTCCTGAACCAGAGAAGCTTCTTACCTGGGCTGTGGAGAAAAAGTACTGGACTGTTGCTCAGTTGTCCTCAGCATGTCATATGGAAATCAAGGTCCCAGAGTCTGTAGGAAGACTGGAGAGACATGGAGTCTGCGTTTCTTGAAGTCCAGCCTGAATTTTCCACAATCAGTGATGATTTGGGGAGCCATGTCATCTGATCATGTTGGTCCACTGTGTTTTCTGAAGTCTTCAGTCAACACAACCATCTAGCAGGAAATTTTAGAGCACTTCATGCTTCCTTTTGCTGGAAAGCTTTAGATGCTGATTTAATTTTCCAGCAGGACTTGGCACCTACCCAAACTGTCAAAGGTACCAAAAGCTGGTTAAATAACCATGGTGTTACTGGGCTTGATTGGCCACCAAACTCGCCTGATCTGAACCCTATAGATAATCTACTTTGTATTGTCAAGTGGACGATGAGACACCAGACCCAACAATGCAGGTGACCTGAACGCTATCAAAGCAACCTGGGCTTCCATTAAACCTGAGCAGAACCACAGGCTGATCACTTTTATACCAAGTCACATTTATACAATAATTCATGCAAAAGGAGGCATCCTTTTTTAATTGATCTTAGGTAATATTCTAATTTTGTGAGACATTGAATTTTGGCTTTTCATTACAGTAATACCTCGTTTATCACGGGAGATACGTTCCAGAACCACCCGTGATAACCGAAAATCCGCGAAGTAGAAACGGGATATTTATTTAAGTATTAATACATCATATTAAGGCTTTATAAACCCCTTAAGCTGAACTCAATAGCGTTGAGTCCGAATGACATCACGGCTGACGCGGAAGTTTCGAACAAACGCTTCAGCGTGGCTACTGCTACACACACATTTCATCACTCTCTGTGAAAACATATTCCAGGAGCGACATTTCTGCATGAAATGATCACGGACCAGAGCGTAGTTCAGCTTAAAATGTGGCTGGAATGTCGAGGCTTGCCAAAGACGGATTTAGTGAGCAGGTGAGTTGCAAGGAGTTGCTAGCTGTTTGTTTTAGCGTTTGTTTGGGGAGCCATGTCATCTGAAAAGAGGATTTTGGACCACTGAGTAACAGTCCAGTTCTTTTTCTCCACAGCCCAG
>JAVSBU010277901.1:0-11519 GCA_033118015.1 Loricariichthys derbyi | reverse complement strand
ACACACACACACACACACACACACACACACACACACACACACACACACACACAGCCCACTTTAGTGTAATCGGTTAAAGCATGTCTTTGGAATGGAGGATGAATTCATGCAGGCACGAGGAGGACATGCAAACTCCATACAGAGTTTCCAAACCACTCCACCTGGGCTTGAACCCAGGACCTTCTTGGTGGGAGCCAACAGTGCTACCCTCTGAGCCACTGTGCTGCCTACATGCTATTATTTAAAGGCAAATATATCTTCATAGTGTGTACACTAGTAAATCAATTGATGAGAATATGAAAATAATGAAATCTCATTATTCTCAGTCAGTGATTAATCTAAGGTAATGTAGTATACTTAGATAACCAGCCTACTACTGTAGTTAGGAGAACATCAAGTCCAAATGACATGTTTATATATAATAAATAAGCTTTTTCTAATAAGGGTAAAGGTGAAGCAATGTTCCTTGGTAGAATGAATGAAGGGATAAATCAAACAAATTAATTTTATTGGCATCAAATGGGCTATTCAGGAAGACTGATTCATGTTCTAACCAGCAAAGGTATCAAGGGTATCGAGATAATATTAATGATTTCTTCATAATACCAGGCTATTGGCAAACATTAAGATCAAGCTTATACTGTCTGTTTTAGAGATCATTTCACTGAGATTAAATGATGTCAAATTAATGTCACCAATTTGAAGGTCTTTAGTAGACCATGGAAGCCAGAGGAAGTGAATGAAAGCAGGAGAAAGAAACGAGGAAATCAAAGCGCGGTAGATTTGATTTAGAAAGTATCAGACCACATTTTAAAAAATAAATTTAAACATTCAGAATTTAAACTACTCTACTATAAACTATGTTTTTAACATCATTCCAATTGCACTTCTTAATAAACTAGAAATAACATAAAAACCCTTAGGAATTCAAAACGTAGACATAAATCCTAAAACGGAGTCTGTCTCTGGTACCACCCAAGGAGAGATAATTGATTAAACATTAGTGATGTGTTTGAACCTCTGAGCTTGAAAAGCTGACTGTCACTCAATACTGCTGAATATAACTCAATATTGTAACTCAACATATAACTGAAAATACATGTGTTAAGGTTTAAATTTAATCCAATATCTGAAACTTAATATCCAAGATGTCCTTAGAGAGAAGATTCAATTTTCAGAGATGAACAGGCTGGAAAGAAAGGAGAGCTTTGCATCATTGAAGACTTAGAATGTGTTTATCGTGACCCAGTGTACTCTAAAATGAATTTAGCCAACCAATTTAATGCAACACAGGTGGAAGAATATCAATATTGGATCCTTAGCATGACCGCATGTTATTAATAATATAAATATCAATAGAGTAAAAAGACATATGCATAGTCTTAAAATAAAGTGTTCCATTTAAAAATGTCTTACATAATCTAAAATTATTATTATTATTATTATTATTATTATTATTATTAATAATAATAATAATAATAATAATAATAATAACATTATTATTATTATTATTATTATTATTATTATTATTATTATTATTGTTAATATTATTATTATTATTATTATTATTATTATTATTATTATTATTATTATTCGTATTATTATTAGGTAAAAACATAGGTAAATTACATAGGTAAAATATATTTTTTTAAGTTTTTATTAGCATCTTTTAACTGTGAAGAGTATCTGCTGTGAACTACAGATTTCAAATAAATCAAGGCATCACATTTAACTGTCAGCTTAGAATCATTTAAAGAAGTAATAATAAAACTGAGACCTATATATTAACGTCACAGTTAACATTATTAAAACATTTAAAACATATCTTGGAAACTGATCATGAGAACATTTATTCCTTGTCTTGTTGGCTGTATCCTACTCAGGGACGTGGGAAAGCCGGTGCCTAGCCGGCAACACATGGCTCAGTGCAGGAACAACCCCAGATAGGCAGCTGATCCATCATAGTGCACATCCACTCACACACTCATACACACACTCACACTAAAGGCACTTGAGAGCATGACAACATATTTTACTCATTCGTTCCTGGTTATATGTGGCCATGCAGTGGCTTAGTTTTTTCATATAGTTACTTACCTTTCAGATTCATCTTCTTCCAGTGTTTATGTGGGTTTCCTCTGGGTACTCTGATTCCTCCCACACTCCAAAAACATGCATTGGGTTATACAGTGGTGCTTGAAAGTTTGTGAGCCCTTTAGAATTTTCTATATTTCTGCATAAATACGACCTAAAACATCATCATATTTTCAGACAATTCCTAAAAGTAAATAAAGAGACCTTAGTTAAACAAATAAGACAAAAGTATTATACTTGGTCATTTATTTATTGAAGAAAATGATCCGATATTATATATAAGTAAGTGGCAAAACTACGTGAATCTCTAGGATTAGCAGTTAATTTGCAAGTGAAATTAGAGTCAGGTGTTTTCAATCAGTGGGATGATAATCAAGTGTGAGTGGGCACCCTGTTTTATTTAAATAACAAGGAATGTTTGTGGATGTGTATCATGGCATGAACAAAGACCAGAAGAGGGCCCTCTCGATCTATCGACCGTGCCGGCAACAGATCGTGCATACTCAGCTCGTCAGCCGGCTAATGGCTACGAGGTGCAAGTTCAGCGCGTCCTCTCAGTATGTTTACTCACTGCAGATCGCTGTGCGTTTCTTTTGCGTGATACGATTCGCTGTCTCGCTTCTTTGAGACTTCTCATTACTGATAATGCTCTCTGCGCTGTGTGAAGCCTGATCACTCCTTTAAACACGCGATCGCGCTTTCTTTTTGTGCGATCGCTTGCTCCGCTTTTGTGCGCCTCATTTGAGCTTCAGCGCTCTCTGCGCTGTGTGAAGCCCAATCGCACCTTTAAAATGTGTGACCACGCTTTCTGTTTGTGCCATCGCTTTCTCTGCCTTTGTGCGCTCATTTGAGCTTCAGCACTCTCTGCACTGTGTGAAGCCTGCTCGCTCCCAGCGTTTTTGCCTTTTTTCCCCGTTTAAAGCGGGGACTCCATGTTAGTTCGTTCCCTATGTAGGAGATCCCCGCTCTCCTTCGCCATGCCTCTGTGGCTACGGTTGAGTCACCTCGCTCCGCCCTCGGAGGCAGACGGTGACGTTCATCCGGCCTGAGAAGTTTTCTTGGGCACTTTTTCCTCCTCAGCTTTTCAGTTTAGCCCGAGCTCGGCTCGTGGTTTTTGCGTTCGCCCACCACTTCAGGACAGTTTCTATTTTTCCTCTGTTTCTGTTTCTGTTATTCATCTGGCCTTCCATTCAGTTTTCTTCCTGACGCCGTCCTTGGTCTCACGTACCCCTCAGCTGTGGCCCTCAGTGGGGAGGTCTTCCTGTCAGGGCCATAAGTACCGCCTCACCCGCCAAAGGGGGAGGTGGAGTAGGCACCTGGAGGGCTGAGGTAACTGTTAGAGCCCTTAGCTAGAATAGGGTCAGTGGCCCCCACCGGAGCATGCCTTCCCTCTCCACTAACCTCCCTCTCTACTGCCCTCTGTGGTTTCGCTCCCTGCACTTAGGTCCTAGTTCCCATATTATGACAGAAGGATGCGGCCAGCCCATGGACCTAGTGGGGGCTGGTGCCAACCAGCCTGACATCCAGAAGTTGGTCGGCATTCAAGGGGCTGTGCTTGTGCGGCACAAGCAGCAGCTCAGGGAAATCATGGCCAACCTGAATCAGCTAGGCTTGGCCATCCAGGCTCTGCTCATGTCCGCCCCTGCCCAGGCAGTGGCCCCGGCACCAGTGCATGTGCCAATGCCCATCATAGACTCCCCCATCGCCACCCAGAGGCTGCTGGGAAAAGGCAGGGCCCACTGACCCTAAAGGAGGAGGGTCCCGGGTCCAATATTACCGCACCATTGCGGGTTCCTCCTACTCACAAGGATTGGCGGAGATGGCCGACCCTCGGTCCATCTACGGGTTAGTCTAGACTCTGGCGCCACAGGGAGCTTCATCAACCAGGGGTTAGCCCAGCGCTTGGGCCTTCACCTAGAAGCCCAGGACCCGCCCACACCAGTGGTGACAGTCGACAGGCATCCACTCACGTCCAGGCCCGTCCGCTGGAAGATGGAGCCAGTGTGGGTTAAGCTGGGTGATCACACAGGGCAGATTTCGCTAATGGTCACCCAGTTGTCCCATGATTCTGGGCCTCCCATGGCTCCAGGCCCCTTATCAACTGGCAGTCATGGCCGATCATCTCGTGGGTGCACAGGTCCCAGGAGTCATGCCTCCTCCCAAAACCTGTGCCGTCGTGTGCGAGTAGGGGCAACCCCTCCCCAGATCTTGCCGCCACACCCGGCCCTTATCGGGATCTGGTGGAGGTGTTTAGCCAGCGGCGGGTGCAGGGCCTGCCACTGTGCCAACCGTACGACTGCGCCATTAACCTCCTCCTGGGGACCTCTCCTCCGAGGGGCTACATTTTTGCTCTCAACCCCTCTGAGCATTGCACCATGGATGGGACACTCCATCTCTGCATCGACTACTGGTGTCTCAAGACGGGAACCATCAAGGACCACCACCCCTTGCCCCTGCTGAAATATGCTGTCACCTACCTGGACAACATCCTAATTTTCAGCCGCTCCTTGGAGGAGCACGTGTGGCACATGAGGCAGGTGTTCTGGCTCTTACTGGAGCACCACCTCTACATGAAGCTGGAGAAAAGTGCTTTCCACACCACAGAGCTGGCATTTCTCAACTTAGTTGTGGGCCAGGGGTCCATTCGTATGGATCCAGGAAAGGTCGAGGCAGTCTCCAGCTGGCCCCAGCCCACATCCCTCTGGAAGGTCCAGCGCTTCCTGGAGTTTGTCAACTTTTTCTGGCGTTTTATCCACAATTTCAGTGCTTACCCAGAAGACACTGGGTGCTTTCGCTGGACCTGCAAAGCTCAAGAGGCCTTTGAGGCCCTGAAGCAGTGGCTGATGTCCACCCAGGTCCTACAACTCCCGGACCCAGACATGCCCTTTGTCATCACGGTAGGCGCATCCGACATAGTGGTGGGAGCCGTTCTGTCCCAACGGCCAACAGAGGACCACAAACTCCACCCATCTGTGTACTTATCGTGCCGCCTGTCTCCCATGGAGCATAACTACCCTGTGAGTGACAGGGAGCTCCTGGTGGTTAAGCTGGCCTTGGAGGCGTGGAGGCACTGGCTTGAGGGAGCCAACCATCCGTTTGTGGTCTGGATGGGCCACAAGAACCTGGCCTAAATCCAGGGGGCCTGAATGCCTGGCAGGCACATTGGGCACTCTTCTTCGGGCGTTTCGACTTTACTATTTCTTATAAGCCAGGTTCTCACAACCTCTAGCCAGACTCGCTCTCCAGGCACTGGGCCCCCCAGAGGCCAACCCCCAGCTGGACCTGATTATCACGCATCATGGGGGCCCTTACCTGGGAGCTAGAGCAGGCTGTTAACTGGGCCCTCGGGAAGGAACCTGACCCAGGCAACAGTCTGGTGGGGTGCAACTTCATCCTGTCCCCAAGCCCTCAAATGGGCCCACAAGACCCACCCTGCAGCTCACTCCAGAGTTGCCAGGATGGCCGCTATACTAAAGTGGCGCTTTTGGTGGTCGGGCATGGACGAAGATGTTAAATCCTTCGTCGCCCAGTGCCAAAACTGTGCCTCCAATAAAGCCTCAAGGGAGTGCCCTACTGGCCGCTTCCACCCACTATCCCCAGCTGGCCATGGTCCCATGTCTCCCTCAACTTCATCAGGGCTGCCAACATCCTGAGGGAAGATGTGCATCCTAGTAGTAGTGGACAGGTTCTCCAAGGCTGCCAAATTTGTCACACTGGCCAAGTTACCTTTGGCCAGGGAGACAGCAGACCTCATCCTCCAGCATGTTGTCAGGGTAAATGGGTTCCCCCAAGACGTCGTGTCTGATCGTGCTCCCCAGTTTACAAGCCGGTTCTGGACATCCATCTGCCAGCTCACTGGGGCCACGGTTAGCCTCTCATTGGGCCACCACCCAGAGTCCAATGGGCAGACAGAGAGAGTCAACCAGGTGTTGGCCTGTGCCCTCTGCTGCCTGACGGCGGGGAACCCTGCCTTCCAGTGCCAGTTCGGGTTCCCCGCACCACTATTCCCGGCCCCACAAGGCGGTATGTCCGATGCTGTCAGGAGGTGTGCAGAAAGCCCTGGGCCACCCTTGAACGGGCCATCAAAGCCATGCGCCGGCAGGCCGACCACTGGGACCCACATGCAGTCCAGGATAGCGCATTTGGCTGTCCACTAAAGACCTGCCGGTCCGGGGTGTTACCGGCAAGCTGGCCCCAAGATACATGGGCCCATTCAAGGTGGTGAGATGGATCAACCTGGTTGCCTATAGGCTGGATCTTCCCACACCATCAAGGTCACTCCCTCCTTATCCCACATATCCCAACTTAAGCCCTTCCTGTGTAACTCCTCGGCGCCCGTGGCCCACCCCCCCACCTCACCTCATTGAGGGAGCCCCGGTATACACTATCCGGCAAATCCTGGACTCCTGAACGGTGCAAGGCTCCCTCCAGTACCTGGTGGACTGGGAGGGATACGGACCCAAAGAACGGTCTTGGGTGGCGGCCTACAACATACTGGACCCGGAAACATTAAGAGAGTTCCAGGCCAACTGTGCCACAGGTTTGGGGTCATCAGTGGCCACCCCTGGGGGGGGGGGTACTGTCACAGCCCCCACTCGTGCCATCAGAGGGCTCTCTCGATCTACCGACCGAGCCATCAAGGGATCGCACATACCCAGCCGGCTAATGACTGCCAGGTGGCACGGGCTCTTTAAATTCAGTGCGTCTGAACATCTCCCTGCCCCGTCCTCTCAATACATTTACTCACTGCAGGTCGCTGTGCGTTTCTTTAGCGTGATACGATTCACCGTCTCGCTTTTTTGAGACTTCTAATTACTGATAGCGCTCTCTGTGCTGTGTGAAGCCCAATCGCTCCTTGAAATGCACAATCGCGCTTTCTGTTTGTGCGATTGCTTGCTCTGCTTTTGTGCGCCCTATTTGAGCTTCAGTGCTCTCTGTGCTGTGTGAAGCCCAATCACACCTTTAAAACGCATGACCACACTTTCTGTTTGTGCGATTGCTTTCTCTGCACTGTGTGAAGCCTGCTCGCTCCCAGCATTTTCGCCTTTATTCCCCGTTTCAAGCGGGGACTCCCTGTTAGTTCGTTTCCTGTGTAGGAGATCCCCGCTCTCCTTCGCCATGCCCTGTGGCTACATTTGAGTCACCTCGCTCCGTCCTTGGAGGCAGACGGTGACGTTCATCTAGCCTGAGAAGTTTTTTTGGGTGCTTTTTCCTCCTCAGCTTTTCAGTTTAGCCCGAGCTCGGCTCATGGTTTTTGCATTCGCCCACCACTTCAGGCAGTTTCTGTTTGTTCTCTCCTTCCGTCTCTCAGGTGCTTATTCTGTGTTTTTGTTATTTGTCTGCCCTTCCCTTCAGTTTTCTCCCTGACACCTTCCTTGCTCCCACGTACCCCTCAGTTGTCATCTTCAGTCAGGTCTTCCCATCAGGGTCACAGGTACCGCCTCACCCGCCAAGGGGAGAGGCTGAGTAGGCACCAGGTGGACCAAGGTAACTGTTAGGGCCCTTAGCTAGCGTAGGGTCAGTGGCCCCCACTAGAGAGTGCCTTGCCTCTCCACTAACGTCCCTCTCTACTGCCCTTTGTGGTTTCACCCCTGCGCTTAGGTCCTAGTCCCCACATTATGACAATATCAGAGAATTTTAAAGGAAAATGTCAGGACATCTGTCCATTAGCTGAATCTCAAAATATGGTGGCCCATGCAGCAAGACAACGACCCTAAGCACATAAGATATTCTACAAAAGAATGGTTAAAGAAGAATAAAGTTAATGTTTTGGGATGGCCAAGTCAAAGTCTTGACCTTAATCTAATTGAAATCTTGTGGAATGACCTGAAATAAGCAATTAATGTGAGGAAACCCACCAACATCCCAGAGTTGAAGCTGTTCAGTACAGAGGAATGGGCTAAAATTCCTCCAAGCCAGTGTGCAGGACTGATCAACAATTAGTGAAAACATTTAGTTGCAGTTATTGCTGCACAGGTGGGGTTACACCAGATACTGAAAGCAAAGGTTCGCATACTTTTTCCAGTTACTAATACGTAATATTAGCTAATTTTCCTCAATAAATAAATCACCAAGTATAATATTTTTGCCTCATTTGTTTAACTAGGTTGTCGTTATCTACTTTTAAGACTTGTGTAAAAGTCTGCTGTTTTTGGTCATATTTATGTAGAAATATAGAAAACTCTAAAGGGTTCAGAAACTTTCAAGCACCACTGTATTGTTACAGGACTGGGGTCCTGTCCAGGGTTTTACTTACATGTTTGAGACTTTACTTACTCATCACAATCATCCTCCTTGGAATAGCTGAATTTGTGAATGGTGTGCCCTAAGGAAACTCACTCTGACTCACTGTAATGTATCTATGCTACTCTCACAATTATATAAAACTATATTTAAAATTTAGACTGTTCAAGGTTTTTGAGGGTGTGTTTATTATGTTTCTAGGACAAAAGTGTGCAGAGTTATAGTGTGTTTATCAAAAATATTGTTTTATCCCATCTGCAAAAGTACCACTTCCACAAGGTCAAATATTTGGAAGCACGTATATCCTCTCTATTGTGGTAAAGTGCTAAGCTTTAAATCACAGTAAGTAATCATAATGCACCTGCGTTAATGGCATTAATTTTTCATTAGCACGATAAATATGTCAAATTAACTAAATCCGTCACCAGGTTAATTTTGACAGCACTAATAAATGTGTAACCCATTCCATGACACTAGACCATCCACCTTCCATACTGTTTACATGTTGTATTTACCCAAAAAAATGGTTTCTACATCAAACATGATGATACATACCCTCTTTACATTTCTTTAAACTGAAAAATGAAGGTGCCAACTTCAGGAGTTAATATTTAGAAGAGGACACCTGTTAAAAACTATCAATACAGCTGTAATGCTGATTGCAGAAGTACGATGTGCTATTTGGGGTGCACAAGACCAAAGTGTGGTGAACAAAAGTGAAGATTAGTGTAATACAGTGTATTTTGGACAGTGGTATCTTAGTCCATATCTCATTAGCTCTGCATGTCCTTCATTAGTGTTTGTTTGGCCATGCTGGGATGGACCTCATGAATGTGCTATGTGATAGTGTATTGATATGGTTTTGTCAATCAGATGTATCCTGAGGAGATGAATGCATATATACCATTGTTGAATATGTGGGTACACTGCATCTTACATTACTACCTGAAGCAATGAGATTTAGATCGGATACAGGGTCCATTACACACGCTTATTTTTGTCAAGTTATAATCCTGATACTCAAGATAGATGAAACAATTTTGTGTAAAGGGGGTCATTATTAGAAGACCATGTTAGATAATTCCAGCAGACAAACAGAACATTAATTTATATTGTTTCCAGCTTTGTCCTCTTTCAAATGCATTGTTTACCCTAGCTAGATATCAATTCCATTCTAGGAGTTTTACATTATGTTTTTTATTATCACTTGCTAATAATATTGGGCCTAGACATTGCTCCATACGAAAAACCCCAAATCAGAAAAAGTTGGGCCAATACGAAATTTGCAAAAAAATACAAAATAAAAAACAGCATCTTTTACTTTTTTGTACTTTTAATTCATTGCAAATAGTATTAACACAAGATATTTTATGTTTTGTATGTACTTCAATTCTGGGCTGCAACAAATTCCAAAAAAATGTTGGAACAGATGGTAAATTGGGATTGTTAGAGCATTTACCACTTAACATTCCTTATTACAACATACTGTTGCAGGTTAGGACTAGACAGGCCAGTCTGGAACTTGTAGCCTTTTATTTAGTAGTCATGGCTATGTAATATGAGCAGCATTTGGTTTTGCATTGATATGGTAAAAAAAAATCAATACATCAACAAATCTCAATCTAATTTTCTGCATTAATGCGGTCATCATAGAAGTATAAATTACATTTTCCAAGAGCACTGGCAAAACCCCACTATAATAGACTCTGTAATTTGGACTTGTTGCTAATATTCTGTGTGGTCTTTTTCATTTTTCTTTGCTCAAGAAAAAACAGTGTCCATTTCTTCCATAAAATATCTGAAATACTGATTCACCTAACCACAATACACACTAGGTGAGGTCCATCCCAAATGCCTCTGGAGAAGTCGACATAGACAAGGATAACATAAGGCTTCTTTTTTGCACACTAATGTTTTAAGTGGCTTTTGTGACTGTAACTCTGTATTGTAATGCATGACAAAGGGTTTACCAAAGACAAATCTTGCCCATATGGTTATATCAGCTATCAATGAATGATGGTTCTTGATGCAGTGAAGGATCTGAAGGATCTCATTCTATTGCCGTTCATGTCCTGAAGTTCCTACAGGTTCTTTTTTAATGATTTAATGATAAAACTTTCCATTTAATGATACTATGAGAAAGAGAGAGAGAGAGAGAGAGAGAGAGAGAGAGAGAGAGAGAGAGAGAGTGAGGAAAATCCCTGCAATCTTTCTTTGAGAAATTTTTCTTTGAGAAATGTTTTTAATCATCTCAATATCTTTCTCATGCATCTGTTTTCAAACTGACTATCTTTCTTCCTCAAGAATTCAGCCTTTCCTGGATGCTGCTTTTGTATCACATTATGATTACAACCACATGTTTAACATTACATAATTATTTAGTTCGTTCACTTCATTACTAGCCCCAAATTGTTAATTAAATAATTAAGAAATTAATATTAACTAATGAAATGAAGTTGATATGTCTGCAATGAAACAAAAGTCAAAGTTCATTTTTATTTTCCATAACATCTCAAATATTTCTGATTTGGGATTATAGGCAGCACAATCCATCACGCAAAACTTGCACTGACGCTTGACCCTGTACATTTCATTCTATTGTAGCAAACTGCAGACCACAAAAGATTTTTGTTCACAAGCTTTGCTCTCTAATTCAGCATACAAATACTCAAATAATTATTAATTCATTCATTTTCTTGTCCACATAATCCTACTCCGGGTTGTGGGAAAGGCGATGCCTAGCCAGTGACACAGGGTGCAAGGCAGGAACAACCCTAGACATTGTGACAATCTCTCAAAGACCATACACACTCACACACTTATACGCACACTCACAGATTAGAGGCACTTTGGAAACACCAATTAACCTAACACATATGTCTTATTATATGGAATGTGGAAAGAAACTGGAGTACCTGGAGAAAACCCAGGTGGACGGGAGGAGAACATGAAAACTCCCCACAGATGGAGCCCAGGGTCTGGATCTCAGAGCTGTGAGGTGAAAGTGTTAACCACTACACCATCATGCTTCCCTGCTAATAATTTATAAAAAATTCTTATTTTTTTCTTTTACCACATTGGCATGGCCACAGACCCCCTACAAAAATTAGGAGGGGTTTATGAGACCTCCCTGAAATTATTTTCTGCAGGTTGGGATGTCTGTATGAGCCATTTTAAAGTTA
>JAVSBU010277681.1:0-11520 GCA_033118015.1 Loricariichthys derbyi | reverse complement strand
TTTAGTTTTGTGTCATGTCTGTGATCTGCTTTTTTTCTACAAAATTAAACAACTGAATGAACATCCTCTGAGGCCGGGGATTCCATAATTTTTGCCAGGGATAGTAGAATCAGATGATGTGTGTTTTCTAAGAGTTAAATGTTTTACTTTATACTTAGGGAATATCTTTATAGGTTTGAACACAGTGGACCACACATGATAAATCATGTTCTTCTTCTGACTGATTTATGAAGTGAAATCAGTGTCGGCAAAACCTGAATACCATGGTCTGTGACTTTAATGTTTTTCATTAAAAAAAGATGATAGGAGTTCATATTTTCTACTATTTCACAGGTTCGTTTTAGATCAAATGAGGTGGAACAGTTATCAATGTAAAACGTTTCTTTATGACAATATAGATGAGTCAGTTTTACCTAATTTCATATTTCTTTAAGGTTATAAAAATACTTGGATACCTAGACTCGGGCTGCAAATCATGTGGACAGTATTATGGGGAACAACTTTATTATGGGGAACAGCCCATTTACACAATCTTATATTAATAAAATTATACATGTACGATGTTTCTTCTCTCCCCAATCCAAAGGGCCAGAGATCTTCACAGTTTGGTGCTCTGTGCTCTAATCCACCTCATTATTCTGCTTTATAAAGTATATTCTTCTTTCATCATTCTGCATAGAAAGTATATCGTGAGCTGAATTTTGGAATAGATAAAATGTGACTGTGCAATATTGTTGCCCTAAAGGACCTGACATTGTTGCAAAAACCATGTGTAAAACCAGCACACAGTTCAATAAATTCATGTGGTATCATTACATTCATAATACAGTTTGTCAAAAAAGACACATTTTTATTTAACTGTAGTTCATTAACTGTAATTGGACACGGTGGTGTAGCAGTTAGCACTCTGTTGTCTCCAGTTGATAAAGACCCTCATCACACCATCAAAGAACCCAAGCAAACATCTCTGGAGGGACCTAAAATAGCTGTCCACTGACAGTTCCCATCCAACCTAACAGAGCTGTAGGTGATCTGCAGAGAAAAAAATGGTAGAAAATCCCCAAATCCAAGTGTGCAAACTTTGTGGCATCCTACCCAAGATGACTGGAGGCTTGTCTTCTGTTCTGCACATTGTTCCAGACCCTCTTATCTTTGTCTAAGTGTTCTCTGGCAAACTTTCGTCTTGCCCAAATTGTCCTCCTTGCACACTTCCCATGAAAATCAAACTTTCACAGCTTCTGGCAGTTTAGGACTGTTTGAAACTTCTTTATGCATCTTCTGGTCTGCTCTTGGGTTGAACTTACTAGGATGGCCTGACCTGGCCATGTTGGCAGTTCTTTTAAATGTTTTTCACTTATAAAATATTTTCCAGAGATTGTAATGGCTGATTTCTAATTGCTTTGAGATATTTTACATCATATGCATCTGTCGTTGGATCTTGCCATGGTGATGTCACTCACTTCAACAATCAAGTACAAACCTGTCAGGTGCCACTCCAGATTTGAACCGTTTAACACGGGCAGTCTAGCGTGAGCCACAGGTCACGGTGGAATCCAGTGAGGCCTTTTTGCATTCTGCACATGCGCGATCGGCGGCAGCGGACACAATAATTAGCCTCTCAAATTGGATTCACCTGCGGCTTTTAAAAAGTGAGTCATGTGGATCGGTCCTCGTCGGGCCATCTGGTCTCTGACCATCCCAGAGACCATCAAGGTAAGACGTGTTTAACATCTGTCAGCCTGGTGATCGTATTGATCTGCCGTGGCTCACACCGCCGATATGGGGCATTTTTTGGACTAGGTTTTTAGTTGACTTGTGGCTTCTGAGCTGGTGCATATATCTCGCAAATATGCGCACAATCACGGGTTGCACTAGTGGGTGCATGCACCAGTCTCGCTCTTGGTACCAGAGAAGATGAGGGACGAAGGTACCACCCTTCCTTTGTTGGGTGGAGTAAGGTCTGGAGGCCTGAGGTGACTGTCAGGGTGTATTTTGTCAGTGTAGGTAGAGAGAGAGTTTAATTTCGGCACTGCCCAACCCCCCTCGGTTTCACTAGAGCATCCGACACAGCAGGTGAGGCACTGCTCAGGCCCTGTGCCCTCCTTGCACACTGCCGGCCCTCACTTCGAACCCAGTGGTTGGTCGTTTCAGGACATTCGGCCGTAAAAACAGTCCCACATAGTTGGCAGGACCAATCTGCTAACCGTAAAACCGGGTCCACTTCACCTTGGACATGTCTTGGCCATGGCCACGTGCCTTAGCCCCATCGGCCTTTAGGGGTCAGCCATTTTTGTTTTCCTTTTTGGGCTTTTCTGTATTATTTTGCTTCAGTTTTTTCAGTTTCCTTATTTACGTTAAAGAAAGCCTACCCTTATTCATGAAGCTGTCTGTGTTTGGGTCCTCCTTTTTACACCTTGCCCTCCATATTGTGACAAAACCAAACGAATGTCTGAAATTTAAATAAGACATCCTCCTCCTGTGTCCTCCCTAATGATGATGTAATCATTTGCTGCTGATATGCTGCACTTGATTTTAATTGATTGATTGATTTGGTAATAAATGTTGCTGTGTCCTAACTTTTTCATTGATATTTTTGTTCATTACATTTTACAACTTGTTTAAAAGTAAGCTTTTCAGCTTTATCGGTTTAGTTATATAAGCTATATGGATATGCTTTGATCTAAACTATTCGATTGTAACTCTGGCTATATTGTATATTTAGGGTCATTGTCCTGCTGGAAGGTGAACCTCCACCCCAGTCATGTCTTTTGCAGCTCCTAAAAGGTTTTCCTTCAGGATTGCCCTGTATTTAGCTCCATCCATCTTCCCATCAACACTGACCAGCTTCCCTGTCCCTGATGAAGAAAAGTATCCCCACAGCATGTTGTTGCCACCACAATGTTTCACAGTGGGGATGGTGTGATGCAGTGTTAGTTTTCCCCCCCACATATAATGTTTTGCATTTAGGCCAAAAAGTTAAACTTTGGTCTTATCTGACCAGAGCACCTTCTTCCATATGTTTGCTGTATACCCTACATGGCTTGTGCAAAACTGCAAGCAAGACTTCTTATGTCTTGCTTTCTTCTTGCCACTCTTCCATAAAGGCCAAATTTATGAAGTACATTACTAATAGTTGTCCTGTAGGCAGATGGTCCCACCTGAGATGTGGATCTCTGCAGCTCATCCAGAGTGACCATGGCCCTCTTGGTTGCTTCTTTAATAGTACACTCCTTGCTTAGGCTGTCAGTTTAGGTGGACACCCATGTCTTGGTAGGTTTGCAGTTATGCCAGACTCATCCTATTTTTGGATGATGGATTGAACAGTGCTCTGTGAGATATCCAAATCTTGGTGTATTTTTATAACCTAACTCTGCTTTATACTTCTCCACAACTTTATCCTTGAACTGTCTGGTGTGTTCCTTGGTTTTCATGATGCTGTTTGATCACTAATGTTCTCTAATAACCTCTGAGGCCTTCATAAAACAGATGTAGTTATACTGAGAATAAATTACATACAAGTGGGCTCTATTTACTAATTAGGTGACTTCTGAAGGTAAATGTTCACAGTGGATTTTATAAAGGGGTATCAGAGTACAAGGGGCTTACAAATGTGGCATACAAATGCACATCACACATTTCAGATTTTAATTTATTAAATATTTTGAAAACCACGTATTCTTTTCACTTCACACATACTTGCTACTTTGTGTTGGTCTATCACATAAAATCCCAATAAAATACATTTAAGTTTGAGGGAGTAAAGCAAAAACATGTGGAAGAGGTTGAAAGGTATGAATGCTTTTGTGAGGTACTGTACATGAAGAAATTCCTAGAAGCCATGTGAAGAGTGTGGGCAGGACTAGTACACTATAAAAGCGCAGAAATGCTGCCCGCAAGAATTTGCTGGAAAATCGCATTTTTTCAACCAAAACCATATTATTTTTTTATTTGAATTCATAAAGTAAAAACTTCTCAGGAGGAATCTGTGGTGGACTGCCAGTATTTTAGTCTGCACACTCCATCAGGGATTTTGAGGATAAGTAAATTACGTTGTTAGTTGATGTGTGAGTATTGAATATTCCGGTTGAGGTTGAAATAACACTCATTTGTTGTTGCTAATTAGAGACAATGTATTACAGCTGAGTGGGAGACTGCAGAACAATATTCCAGCTGTGGTTCTAAGATCATTAATGTGCATGTGTGCTACAGATATAATTACTCAATAAAGACTTCTCATTGAATCAACGCTGTGCTGTTGGAAGTGTCGATATTAATGTATTTACTACTCATAAATAAGTATGGTCTCTGGGTTGGCATTGTGGTGCAAGCAGTTAGTATGTCTACTAACACAGCTCTATTCTTTTTTTGATCACATCCTTGGAGTCCACCTGTGTAGATTTTGTATGTTCTCCACATTTCTGATTGGGTTCCATCAGTAATAAACTGTTATATGCTGTATCATAATTGTTTGACTTGTATCGTTGCAACATTGCTCCTGTCATGAACAGCTACTGATGCTGAAGTGACATTAAATAAATAAACATTTTATCGCAATCTTATAATCTGTTCAATCTGTGAAAATGTGAAGACTGTTAATAAAACATGTCTGAAGAAAATAACAGAATGGAAATCTGTTGGCATTTATATTCTACACATGTGCATCAGTATTTCAGGACTCTTAAGTAGAACATAGTGAGCAGAGATGGTCTCCTGTAACTCTGCTATTTTCCACTATTCTCCCATTAATGTGTTTAATTGAATAATTCACACAGTTTCCACAGATGAAATGCCAATGCATTCACATTTGTTTCCTGCATTATAACATAGAAATGAATAGATTTTGATGTGCCAAGCTGTGTTAAAGACTTAGTTAAAGATAAGGCAAGAGGATGTGATTGTGTGTGATGTATAACTGCATATAAATGAGTGAGTTTGAAAGTGAGAGATTCAAAGGAAATGAGTTCATATGTGGAAGTGACTATTAAAAATGTAACTTGGGGAAAACAACATGATCAGGAAAAAGAGGAAATGAATGTTTAAGGTTGAGCAAGGGAGAAGATGAGAGAGTTGAGAGAGAGTGAGAGAGTCAGAGAGAGGGACAGAAACAGAGATAGGACAGGATGCAGCAAGCTAGAGCTTATTCAAGCTGTTTGAGCTCAAGATGATGGAAATGAGAGGTGCAATATGCAGTGCAGGATCAAAGACAGAAGACAGCAAACAGCATCCAACCTTACAGCATCTTCTTTTGGACACACATGGACACTTATGGTTTGACTTGGACAGCTTGTGCAATGCCAAAGTTGGACCACTGCCACAGCTATAAAAAGATGCACAGGATAGCTGCAGAAGTGTTGTTTAATGAAAATAGCCCATTTGGAAATGAAGGGGCAGTTCTTACATTTTCTCACTCGCTCTCTTATGGGTGATGGGTTTTTTTCCCAGGAGCTGTGATGAGTCTTTTTATCTTTTGGGGCATAACACTGAAAGCCTCTTACAGCCTCTCTCTCGCTCTTTCGAATTTCATTTATGTCTTTCTGTTCTTTCTTCAGCCTATATGAAATAGCATATCTGGATTTATATAACACATCATTTACAATCACATGGATTATCAGCTTCGGCGTCTGGAAAATAAAATCACTGGTTTATGTCTGTAAGTATAACTCTGAGATACTAACTCAGTCTCATCACTCTTGGAACACAATTTAACCTTAACACTATAAAACTACTATAGTAAATGCATTCCACTTTCAAAAGGCTTAGTGGAACCATAGTCAGTTCTTTGTCTCATTCCTCAGTAAACACTATATATTATCCATTAATTACAGCAGAACTAAATTAAATAACAGTATTCAGACGTATTAGGATTTTAATTCTGGAGTATTCAGTGGTTCATGGGACATTTGAGAGCTTAAAACAATGTATACATCTCACTGGAATTACTGAAAACTACTAAGACATGGATGTTCTTAAATGAAAGAACCCTATAGAAACCATTGACAACAAAACATTGACAAGAAAAACTATTTGAGAAGACTCACAGTCAGGGTGACTACGAATGACTATGTGCAAAGCAGACAGATAACCGCTGTCTTTTTTGGATAACCACTGTGTTTTTGGTGGTCTCAAGACATGAAGCCGTGGATCCTATGCCCTTCTGGCTGCTGGTGCCTCCATGTGAAAGATGTCTCACTGTGCGTTGTCTCTGGACCTGACAGAGTGCTTGGATCGGAGGAAGCACATCCGTAGCCACATAAGGATGGTGATGGAACAGCTTGAGGAGGTTCTAGCTGAGCTGAAAGATGTAGCTAGACAACTCAGAGAGGTAACGCATATACACAACAAGAAAGAAACACAAACTTCACAGACCAAATTAAGCTACTGTATCTATACTAAGATATTTATACCAGTGGACCACTTGTGTCAAAGGACATTTGTCAATGTACTCCTACCATTAAAGGAACATGGTGCAATTCACTTCAAGGGGCCATTCATTGTTATTGTTTTACATATGGTTGCACCTTTGTAAGTACTGTATACTATTACAGTTTAGAAGTTTAGAATGGACTAAATAACTAGGACAAGCTGGTCAACACCAGTGGGCCACTGTTGCAATACATCCTATCACCTACTGAGATCCACACACACATACTTAATGAACATAGTACACACATTTCCTGGACCCACTAGATCATGATGTAGGAACTGGAACAGACAGCCTTACTATCCTCAATGACTATTAACGGTTACAGTTCCATTAAAAGGACTTTTATTCTAAATATTAAACAGGAGACTTTCTGTACTACACACATTACTGCTTCTGTTTATTAATTAATCTGCATGTCCAGTCCCATTCAGAGAAAGACGGTTTTCCAATTTGAACTTGGTACCTCTTGGTTTTCTTTTCTATTGATTTCAGGAAGTTTTTCCTTGCCACTGTGCCACCTGGCTTGCTCATTTGGGGTCAAAGCTTTGCTTTGTACAGCTACTTTGAGACACCTCTTTGAGCCATCTGCACTTCAACAATAATTTATGGGTCAGCTTCTTTTTTGTGGAAGGTTTATAGTCTCTCCACTGGAAAATCCATGGCCTACATCTCAGCATAACTATGGCTATTAGCAATTCAACACATATGCCTTTTATGCCCCAGTCTAGGGTTAGATTGTCAGAGAGAGGGGTCTATATGATGTGCAAAGATTTGGATATTTGGCTTTCTTTAACAGCAGTGGGAGGAAAATAACTGGACAATAGCTATTTGACATATATCGCTAGGAGTAGTGGAGCAAGCTTATTCATAATTTTTTTTTATAAATCCCAATGGGAAAGCCATTCTGACCAGGGGATCTGTTTGTTTGCATAGCTCGTATTGAGTTGGTGATTTCTTACAAATGCAGGGGCAAATCTAGATCTTCTGTAACTCTCTGGCCCACAGAGGGAATGTCAGGTTCTCCAGGAACACAGACATTACAGTATCCTTGGGTGTAGTCTCAGTTGCATAGAGATTTGAGTAGAACATTTTGAAGGATGAATTAATAGCCAATGGACCTGAGCAAAGCTCTCCCTTCAAATCCGTGATTTGTGGTATCAACTGAGATGTAGCTTCTCTCTTCAGCTGGTGTGCCAGAGGTCTGGATGGTTTATCACCATGTTCATAATATGTGCTACGAGCCCAAAAAAGTAAATTTTCAGAGGTTGTGAGAAGATCAAATTTGGTTTGCACCTTGAGTCTGCACTTGAGTGGGGGTGGGGGGTGGTGGTGGTGGTGGTGTAGGCTTAATAGCAATAAGTTTGTCAAGTTCTATAATTTTGTTTAGTAAATCTTGCAAATAGGTTTAATAAGAAAATATCTGACCGTGCAAGTGCAGTTGCAGTCAAAAAATTCACCTCCCCAGAAGATTTTAAGGATTTGGCAATTTAAGCTTTTTCAAATAGCAAGATTATGCTTACGATGACTCCTTTATGAGTTGAGTGATACATGATATTTTGTTAAGACAGCCATGTCACAATTATTCAACCCCTATATAATATTGTTGTGTTTAAAGCTCTCTCTCAGTTTTTATAGACTAAAGTGAAGTTGAAACATAATTAAGCCTTTGAGAACTCCATAATCATCCTTCATTTGCTTCAGCTGTGATGCATATATAAACCACACCCATGAAGGAATTCAAGGTGAGTTGCAATCATGGAAAAAACAAAGGAGCTTCCATAAAAGCCGAGAGAGGAGATTATTTCATCGTGGACCTTAGGTACAAGGTTTCCAAAAATTATAACATCCTAAGAGACACCTTTGGGAGCATTATAAGGAAGTTTAAAACTTCTGGAACAGCTACAAACCTCCGTGGCTGTGGAAGAAAGCCCCAAATTTAATCAAGGGCCCTTAGCAACTTAGTCAGGACAACTAAGAAAAACAAGACGTACACTGAATAAATGAGGACTTCATGGCTGGAGTCCAAGACACACTCCACTCTTAATCACAAAAAACATCAAATGTTGACGAGAATATAACAGGGGGAATTTGGATAAGGCTACAGAGTTTTGGGAGACAGTTCTATGGACTGATGAAACCAAACTGGTGTCACGGTATGAGGGCGAGGTGTAAACTTCATGAATAACGGTAGGCTTTATTTAACAAAATATAAGGCAACTGAAAAAAAGAAAGGCAAAACACAACGTAAGCAAACTGGAAAAACAAACCCAAAATAAGCCTTACCGGCTACTCCCCAAGGGCCGACAGAGCCAGGGTGCGTGGAGACAACTAGGACACATCTGAGGTGTAGTGGGCCCGGTTTTATGACCGGTATACTGAGCTGGCCAACTACATTGTACCGAACCGGCCAACCACGGGGACAAAGGCTAGGCATGCCAGGCAGCAGCGAGGGTACAAGCCAAAAGCGATGACTCACCTACAGATTCATCACCTCCTGCGGGCTTCCCACTTTAAGTCTGGTGCTGCTTGGATGACCACATGGCGATGCAAGATGGGCCAAGGCAAACCGGGCAGTGCAGAGGGAAAACTATCAGTCCCTACTCTAATCTGCTAAACCCATACCTCAAACCTCCAGGCTTTATTCCACCCTCCCTCCCAGTACCTCCATCCCTCACCTCCTCTAGCACCAGCGAACAAACCTGGTACACGCATTCCGCATTAGTGCAGTATGCATGGAATGCAATGATCCAGTCTGGCACATGCCTAGTGCGTAATAATAGTAAAACCCACATGTCACTAAAAACTCCATCGGTACCTACACCGGCCACGCAAAGCCAATGGCGAAACATTGGCATGCGCCAGGCTGACAAGCGTGAACCTTACCACAATGGTGCCGTGATGAACTGCTTCACCATCTGTCCCTTTATAGCCGGTGCCAGCTGAACTCAATCTTTGAGGCTTAATTCCACATGCACAGGACACAGCTGCCTGTTCAGCTGTGACATCAGCTCCTAATAACTAGAAATGGAACTGTGAAAGTCCAGGCTTATGACCAGAAATTCCATGCCCACAGTCAAGCATGGAGGTGGGTCACTGATGATGTGGGGCTGTTTTTCTGCAGGAGGAACTGGTACTCTTGCTTGTGTACCTGACATCATGGATTCTCAGAAATACCAGGCCATTTTAAAGAGGAACGTGATGCCATCTGTGGAAAAATTAAACCTTGGCAATCACTGGATCTTCCAGCAATATGATCCTAAGCACACCGCCAAGTCAATCAAAGCTTGGTTGAGAAAAATATCCTGGAATGTCCTGGAGTGGCCTTCTCATTCACCAGAGCTAAACCCGATCTAAAATCTCTGGTGGCATTTAACCCTAATATGTGTACCTCGGGTAATTCTGTACCCCAAGTCCCAACACTAACAATGTAAGCAAAAAAGTGCATACATATAAGGGTTAAAGAAGGCAGTTGCAACACAGAAGCCATCAAACATCACTGAACTAGAGGCTTTTATGAAGACATGAAGAATGGGACAAGATTCCATTTAAGATGTGGAAGAAGCTTTTCCCTTTTCAATGGTCACCACAGTGAGTCATCCTCCTCCATCTCACTCTGTCCTCTGCATCCTCACACCAACTACTTCCATGTCCTCTCTAACTGCATCCATATATCTCCTCTTTGGCCTTCCTCTTCATCTTTTTCCTGGCAACTGCATTTCTAAAATTCTTCTACCAATATACCCACTGTCCTTCCTCTGGACAAGTTCAAACCATCTCAGTCTGGCCTCTCTAACTTTAGCTCCTAGTCGTTTAACCTGTGCTGTACCTCTGATGAGCTCATGCATATGTTGCTCTAAATTCTCAATGTGCTTTTCTGCATTAATGCCACCATAACATTATTGTAAATGACCTTTGCCAAGGGAACTGACAAAACCCCATACCATAACAGACCCTTTCATTTGGACTTGTTGCTGATAACAATCTTAATGGTCCTTTACATGTTTGGTCTGGAGCACATGCAGTTTATTTTTTCCCAAAAAAGATCTGGAATACTGATTCATCTGGCCACAATCCACATTTACACTGTGTGATCCATCCTAGATGCCTGTGAGCCCAGAGAAGTCAACAGAGCTTTTGGATATGGTTAATATGAGGCTTCTTTTTTGCACAGTAACGTTTTAAGTTGCATTTGTGAATTTAACTCCATATTGTAGAGCTTGACAAAGGTTTGCTAAAGTAATCCCTTACCCATGTGATTATATCACCTTTTGTTGAATGGTGGTTCTTGATGCAGTTTTTTCCTGACAGATAGAAGATCACAGCATTAAGTTTAAGCTTGTGACTTTAATTCCTCAAGATTCCATTGATTGTTTAATTTTATTATGCACTGTAGAGGGAGGAATGTGCAAATTCAATCAATCTTTCTTTGAGGAATATTGATGTTAAACATTCCAATAATTTTCTCACACATTTCGTTGCCATTTCCATCTCCTGCTCTTCAAAGTCTCAGCCTTTCTTGGATGCTACTTTTGTACCAAATCATGATTATAATCACCTCTTGACATTATCTGTTTGAAATTATATCATTATATAGTTTTTTAAACTTTTTAAGTGCTAATGATATTGATCTGCAGAGCTGCAGAAGAAAAAGAATCTAGGAAGCAACTCTGGAAACCAAGCTACTTGTTTTTAAATGAAAAGAATTTCCTTTCCTCCTGTGATAAGCTAATATCATGAGCCAAATTACAAGCAAGATTCAGTCTTTTTAAACATTAAACAAACAAAATCAGACACTAGCTGGTTTTGCAAGGATGGATCAGGTGACAGCCAATGTTCCTGCAGTGTCTTAAGGGGTCCTCGAAATTACGCCCAAACCCAAGCTCTGACGGAACCCAGTAAACTCCTGAACAGCATCCCAGACAGTGAACAGCAATTGTTGAACAGTGAACAACAATCTTAAGCTCATACATGATCAGCAAGAAATTATCAGACTGTTCCCCTCTCTTCTATTTTTTGTTTTCCCTTTGTGTGTGTGTGTGTGTGTGTGTGTGTGTGTGTGTGTGTGTGTGTGTGTGTGTGTGTGTGTGTGTGTGTGT
>JAVSBU010277571.1:0-11521 GCA_033118015.1 Loricariichthys derbyi | reverse complement strand
TGCAGAAATATAGAAAATTCTAAAGGGTTCATAAACTTTCAAGCACCACTGTAATATCAATTAGAAACATAAATAAAATGTATTATTAAAAACAATGCACAATAAAGATGAGGAAAATTCATGATTTTCTAACATCTAACAGCTACAAACAAACCGAATGAATAGTGTGGTGATACAACTCAGATTTTTGTCATGGCTCAATCCCAAGAAAAATATTCCAGAAGTTGAACAGAATCCAACTAAAGTGGTTTTAAGTTTTAGCAGTCACTATAGTTGTCAACATTTCAAGTTTCAACATACCATCCATTGCTTCAGGTTATCTGTTTTGATCTTTTTTTTTTTTCTTTTTTTTTAAACTACAGTAGCTTTATAGTAGTTTGTAGTGTCCTGTCCATGTTTTACACACCCTGAAGTATACAGTGTTATATATCACATATTTATATATCACATGAGCAATGTCACATGTCTAACTGGTGAGAGACCAACTAACCTAATGACCAACTGATGTTGGACTGTGGGAGAAAACCACAGAAAATCCAGACAGGAATGCACGAGTCGCCAAAGGCTTGCTCAATTTGGGAATGGCCATAGAAATTTAGAAGATAATCTATAGTTGTAAATCTGCTTTGAGACAATACTCCACTGTAAAAAGTGCTATATAAATAAATTTGATATTGACTTTGACGAGGTTGCACCAAGGATCTCTGGAGCTGTGAGGCCACAGTGATAACTGTGCTGACTGACTTCATGTTGCTTCAGTGATCATTATTTATTTCCCACATAATAGGTTCTAGAAGAAGAAGGTCTTGGTTCATACACAGAGAAATAAACATATTTTTTGTGTTTGATGATACAAAGTGGTACAGTTTATGTGGCATGAGTTCTTATGTGGCATGAGTAATTAAAATAGTAGTTAAAATCAAACTCTTATTAGCTTCATGAACCTTCTAGGTCTAAATAAGTGCTTGCATATCACCAGATCTTTCAAACGAATACCAGTTCATCAATATAAATAGTGACATTGAACCACTTTCAGACCAGAGGTACAAGGGGTATAAGAGGTGCTGAACTTTCACATGGGTGTAGTGTGTTTCCCCCTTATGCGTTTCCTGCAGTGTAATTTCCTGTTACATTAAATGAGAATAAGCATGTCCTGCAGAAATAAACCCAAACATGCTAAAGTATTTTTTGGTACACAAGGTCTTATGTATAATCCATGGCATCATAGATAATGATAATGGCTTCAAAACAGAGTTTACTTGTGAAAACAACAATTAGCATAGAAGATTCATTCATAGTGTCTCCAAGTATTATTCAACCCCCTGTAGATTTTGCAGGTTTACACATTTGGAGTTAACTTAGCATTGTGAATTTTGGACTGTAGATGGGCCTGGATATGTGAAATGCACTGCAGCAAAAGAAGATTTTTATTTACTCATTTATTTATGTATTTTTTTACTAATTTGGTAAGTTTACCAGAGGGTCAATTATTATTCAACCCCTGACATTCTGTTTGGTTCCCTCAAGTATCAAGAAGTAACTGAGGTATTAAGAACAATTATATTCACATGCTTGGATTAATTATCTGTTTATTTTCCCACCTTTTCTGGCTATAAAAGCCCCACCCCAAACAAGTGAACAGCACACAAACACTGTTAACATGGAGAAGACTAAGGAACATTCCAAGGGCATCAGAGACAAAGTCATGGAGGGTCACATGACTGGCAAGAAGTACAAAACCCTTTCCAAGCCCTTCCTGTCTCTACTGTTGGAAGCATCATTCAGAAGCGGAAGGCTTATGGAACTACTGTTAACCTTCCATGGCCTGGACAGCCTTTCAAAGTTTCCTCTCATGCTGAGGCCAGACTTGTCCAAATGGTCAAGACTGTCCCAAGGACGACGAGGAGGGAGCTCCAGGAAGATCTAATGGCATTAGGCACATTGGTTTCAATAAATACCATAAGTAACATATTCCAACGCAATGGTGTCCGTTCCAGGTGAACCCGTGAAGTACTTTTACTTTCAAAGCGTTATGTCAAGGCCCATCTAACATTTGTTCATGATCACTTGGAGGACTCTGAGGCAGACTGGTTCAAGGTTCTCTGGTCTGATGAGACCAAGATTGAAGTGTCCAGTGCCAACTACACCCAGAGCATTTGGCAAAATGATGGCACTGCGTACAACCCCAAGAATACCACCCCTAACATGGTGGTGGCAGCACCATGCTGTGGGGCTGCTTCTCAGCCAAGGGGCCTGGCCATCTGGTCCACATCCACTAAGAACAAGTCTACCTGGAGATTTTGGCCAAAAACCTTCGCTCCTCCAACAACGATCTTAAGATTGGCCATCATTTCATCTTCCAACAGGACAACGACCCCAAGCGCATGGCCAAGATAGCCAAGGCCTGGTTTAAGAGGGAAAAGATTACGGTGTTGTAGTGGCCTAGTCAGTCTCCTGACCTTAACCCAATTGAATACCTGTGTAAGGAGCTCCAGATCAAAGTGCACAAGAGATGCCCAAATAACCTAGACAACTTGGAGAAGATCTGCATGGAGGAGTGAGCCAAGATAACTCCGGAGATCTGTGCTGACCTGATCAGGTCTTATAGAATACGATTAATAGCTGTAATTGCAAATAAGGGTTATTCCACAAAACATTAAACATTAGGGTTGAATAATAACTGACCCTAATATTTATGTTTTGAATGTATTATAATTTAATTGAGCAACTTATGTATTTTTGTTTGTAATGTTTTGGCATATGTTAATAAATTTTACTCTTGTTCAAAATTTTAAGGCTGTAACTTATTTGCAACTGCTTGCATTAGCAAAATCTACAGTGGACTGAATACTACTTGGAAGCACTATATGTTAAAAACTTCAGTCTCTATCTAGAAAGTTAACTTTTCTATAGCTACAGCATTAATAAACAAACTTAAATGAGAGTCAAATCAATGAGGAATCATCATTAGGCTATATCTTGCCACAAATTCATCTATTCATCTTATGTATGCATTTTAACTTAATTACTTAGTTTGTAGCTTATCCATATTCCATGGTAGCTTTGATAAAAAGTGATAAAAAAAGTCTCTGCTTTATAGATTACATGGCACAGAAAATTGAAACGTTCGCCTTCCAAACTCTATGCATTAACATTTCCCTTATTTGTGAAAATATATGATTTCCAAAATATATTTTATTGACTTTAAAATGGTAGAAAAACATTTTACATGATTGGAAAGCAGATAGTGTCTTTTACTAGAAGCCAAATAACTTATTTTAAGAACTTCATGTTTCAACTTGCTAGGTTGAAAAGAAACACCTGTTCTTTGTTTTCTTCAGATATACGGATGGGTTTACAAAGGGCCAAATTATGAACATATTATGATTATGATATCAGATTATAATATGTCTAAATTAGTTTAGCTTATATCTTGATAGATCAAGGCTTGTCCATTTAGGTTTGCAGTGTTCTGGAAGATTACTGATATTGACCGAGAGAGTTTGTTCAGTCTGATGTGCTTTGTCATTTAACCCAGAAGACACTGAGAAACTCAAACTTGTCAGTTGTTGTTTAACTAATGAGGTGTAACATCCTGAACTATTCTGTCATATATAACTATCAAAACATGACTATTCATTAAGGCACACATCATTTGCTACAAGACAGCGATCATGCACATCCGCGGTTTCTTTTTGAATGTCATGTGGAAAATATTGTCCATAGTATACTATTCAATGCTCAGATCAGTACGTCCATTTAAGCATTGTCTCCTATTACTTCTTTAAACATAACCTGATAACATTGCACTTATAACAGATTGTTATCTAATAATAAGAAAACTAGTTCTACAAGTCAGATAATAATCTGATTTTAGTTCATAAACGACACTGCATCTCAAACACAGTATTGAAACCTGCTAAGAGATCCACCAAAGTAAAAAGAAAATACAATGCAAACTTTTTGCCACGCTGTTTTTAGATTAACTTGTTTTACTGATAAATGTTTCTGTGGTGTCGAAACTATGTTTTATGTTGCTGCAAAGCTACAGACTACCCCCTTGAGGTGCTAAGTCTATGCCTGTCTACCCTCACACCCACTAGCTGGATCGGCCTCACCCAAGTGAAAAACACCGTTATTATTTTTGCTTGGCTGTTTATGTATGACACATGTTTTGTATATGACTTGAACTTGAATAATGTAGTGTCTTAGGACAAAAATCTCTCATCACAGTGTCTGCAGCATGAGTAATGTGTAAATGTTTAGGTTTTTAGGAGCTCTGGTCAACTTTTTAGACATCTGAAATACATTGGATAAGTAATCCATTCAAAAATAACCATTAAAATCTAATGATGATGTGTTTGTAAGTGTAGGGATTAAAATATTCCGACTTGCACTAAACGTCACACATGCTCTGGTGTATACATTTATTAGAGAGTGCTATCAATTATTTTTGAACGGTTTATTTTTAATGTTGACCTATAAACATATTGGCTATGTTTAAAGTAATAGAAAAACCATAGCATGGATTCTTCTTCTTAATTGTACTCAGTGTCAGGCTAGTCCAACATTTTTTATAGTGTTGACAGGGAAAATGGGACATACAAATTAATTAAAGACAGACAGTTTACTAATTTATGGTACTCCAGACCATGACAACCTTCTTGCATGCACCCACACACATATGTAGGGACACACGTCTACATGCACTTAATTTTTAGGTCTTTCCTTGCTCCATCTGCTCTTTTAATCAACCCTTTGTTTTAGGTCTGTATGTTTATGTCCTTGTGGAGTGCACGTTCATTTCATATGTCTTCATTAAATGTTCATTTCTCTAAAACATTAGACTTGGCCTCTAACTGAAATCTTCCTTAACTCTAACTTTTTTTGTCATCTCACTAGCTGCCAATTGAAAAAAAAAAAACGTTTGTGCATCCAGCGTCTGAGTATCTGAGTGGTCCCATTTAATATTACGCAGAATGATCCACGAGCTTATTAGTTTTTGACACACAAAAGGATTTGACGTCAGGTCCTGAGTGAGATTTGACTCCCACTCAGTATTTTTAAAAGTACTACTCACAATCTGAGACACACAGACTCTCATGAGTAGTGCGGGGAGTCAGCTTTACAGGGATCCAAACAGAGGCCACGGCATTGAGTGTAAGCTTTTCTCACTGAACATGAAAGACCACAGCTGCATTCGTACACTCTCGTTATCATTTCTGACAGGCCAGACACTCCACAGGCTGAGACATGTAATATCACAGCAGGTCAAACTGAATCACTGTTCATTTATACAGCACAAACAAGAGTCAGTCGAACACTTGAATCAAATTAATCTTACCTCAACCTGAGAGGGAAGAAGATATGAAGAACAATTGAATTTACTATAATAGATTATTATTACATTGCATTAACAAGTGAAGCGATGGCTCAGAAAGCATCCGTGCTCTATGAGATTCTTTTCTTCGACAGAATTTTAACAGAGAAAAAACAGAAATATATTTATGTAAATCAGGAACCTATTCATTTAATCACGACTCCCACGGTTTTTGTGGGTTTGTAAGTCAGGAAGTCATATGTTATAAAATAAAACAAGCAGTAGGCTCAACGGGAGTGATCACAGCTTCACCCTGCCATTTGAACTCTTGTGAAGCAAAGCCTGAGGTTTTGGATTCTTTCTTGTTATGTTGGGTTGTGTTTTTAATTGGAGCAGTGTGTGAGAATGATGACTGCCATGCTGAGTGCTCACTGAAATTCCCCTGCCTTGTTTTGGCAGCACTAAATGTGTGAGGTGAACAGAGTGTTCTTCTTCCACTAGTAATATATCCACTATCCTTACATTCTTCTTTTCTCCTACTTCTTATATTCTACCTACTCCTTCTGATAAATCTTTACTTTCTTTTCTTTTCCTTATTTGACTTTTGTGGCTCTCTTTTCAGCTCCTCCATCTCCTTCATCTTCTTTCTTAGTTTTTATGTCCTTTCTATCATTATTACCTTTTTTATGTTTGTCTCACCTTCTCTAATCTTCTCATTATGTCCTTTATCAACTTATTATTCTTTCTTTTCCTTATTTTTCTCTTTCTTCAGTTTATTTTGTTTATACCCATTTATTTATTCCCCCCTCCCCTTTTTTTGTTTTCGTTATTTTAGTTTTATTCTCTTTGTATCTTCACCCTATAATTTTTTATTTTATTTTACTTTATTTACAGCCTTGTTCACTTATTCATATTTTTCTGATTTGTTTGTCTTCTTGGCATGTTATTTTATTATCATAACAAATATCATCATCATCCTGTTCTGCTTTTTCTTCCCACTTTCCGCTACTTTTAGTTGTGAGAAACATGATTACTTATTTACTCCTATTTATATACTATTTGAAACAGGTTTTTTAGCTAAAGCCCAGACTTAATTATTTTCTCATGAAACTCTATTGGACCTATCATATCTTCCTGTTTGCAGTCCCCTGAGAGACAGGCTTCTTGTACACTCTTGCACACTTTCGTGTTTATTTTGTTATTTGCCTTGATCGTGTTCTGAGTTCATGTCATGTCCTTGGCTAGAACTATCCTGCAGTAACAGTGACAGCACAGTAAATTTGCTTATACATGACTTTCTATGGAAATAATTTGTCACTGTACTTCAGAATAATCAGTACAGGTTAAACAACTAGGAGATAAAGTTAAAGAGGACAGACTGAGATGGTTTGGACATGTCCAGAGGAGGGACAGTGGGTATATTGGTAGAAGGCCAAAGAGGAGATATATGGATGCAGTTAGAGAGGACATGGAAGTACTTGGTGCTGAAGACAGAGTGAGATAGAGGAGGATGAAGAAGAAGAAAATCCAAAAGAAGGCGGCGGCTCCAAAATAATCTGTGACCTGGACCGAATATGGAATTTATTCAGTATGACCATAGATTTTGATACACCTGCAAATTCAGCTACTTCCGTCGCACTATGAGCTTTGGCAAGCCCAAATGCAATCACTCCTTTTATGCCAGTATCATTTTTTGTTGATATATGTTTTATAATTTTTAATGAATTAATTATCTACAATTAGATGTGGTGAAGACAGAAATCCAAGACCACATGGGAAAAAGTAATACTTGTCACGCTCCTGAGGATTTGAACATAAAAGAGACCCACACGCAGGACAGCGTAAAATAACAATGATGTTTATTGAACAGAACCATAACCAAAACAGAACCCACCTGACCGAACCGGCTTACCCCCGGAGATCGGGGGAAGATAGGGTGTACGGCAACCACGAGGCAACGTCCAAAACATTAGGAACACGGGTCGGGAGACCAAGGTATATGGGCGAGAAGGACTCTTGACCCAAGGCACCCATGCCCGCTGGACACTCTTTTACAGGTACGGGAGACGCCCTCTACCCAACCAGCCAATGGGCCGGGGAGAGTGCCTCCAACACCCAGGAGGGAATCCCATTGTCCCTACACTACCTAGGAGATGCCTCGCATACCTCTGGGCTCCAACCCATACCCGTCCTGACCTCTACGAAGGACAGGAGGTAATCGCTTCCCTGACATCCATCCTTCAGGACGTGGATGTGCCTCGGACCAGGATACACGACTCTGCAAGGAACACACAACACACATTAGTCAAAGTACACCTCTAGTTTCACCATAGCATGCCACTGTGGACGGATCTGGAGCTCGAGTGGCGTGCTAGCCTCGTGACTGGGCACAAAGCCTCAATGCAGCTTGAGGCACCAGAACCGCCACAGCCTATTTAAAGATCACAGGTGACTGTAATCAGACGGTGCTATGGCGCTGCACTGCCAGATGGCTCTAAGTACTTCCTACATGCGACGCGGCCACCGATCATGAGGAAGACTTTCTAGAGCACTAAGGAGACAGTATATTGTCATTCACAAAAATCATTAACTATTACAGTAAATTTTTGTTAAATGAAATTAAATGACTAAATAAAATATGCATGTGTTTAAACACAAATTATTTTATCACAAGAATAACACAGATAATTAAGAGTGAATGAAACAAATGAAAGTGATAACGATTTCTAAATTGTGTGTTATACTGTATCTGCTCCACACATTATAGTATTTCTGTGAACTGAACTACTGCCTGCGTGTAGTTTGCATGTTTTCCAAGTGTGTGCTTGGGTTTTATCTGGGTACTCACCAGGTAAGCTACATGTGTTACACCAGATGGGAAATTAGTTTGTAGAATAGCAATATAATAGCATTCTAAGTTTAACAAGGACAAAACTAAAAATATATTTGTTCTGACATTTTCTTCTGGGCTGAAAAATAGCCCATCTGCCATTAACTTGTCCATCCCGATTTGCCTTCCATTAGTGTACATTTCTCTATCTTTGCCACAGGTGACACACAAAGAGGACATCTCAGGTTCAGTGCAATGTTAACGTTAGTGGATCAGTCCTGTGATTTCAGATTGAGTGTGGGATGAAAGAGATGTGACGAAGAAAGGGATGAGAGAGAATGACACAGTGATGGATTCTATAGCCTTTCTTTCGCCTCACTGACATCTATGAGTCACCTACGCGTGGTTGCTCTGCAATCATACCTGCAATGCCAAAGACCTGATTAAATGCAGCTCAGAAAATCAGCAGGCTGCCACTTTCTCCTGCTTTCCACATCTTTTGTTCCTCACTGGCCTCTTTCATCTCATTTTCTTGTCATTCAAACATCGACTTCAGAGTGAGATAGAAGAGAACAAATTATCAAAATTAGTAACCATAACATACAACAGTATATACAATAGTATGTATGGACATAACAATGTTTGTGTGACTTGCACAATAATGCCAACTGTGAAAAATATGAGCATTTGATTATAAGAGAAATTATGGAGTGTGTGACCTATAGCCAACTAATAGGCTTTTGTGTTATTGATCTTATCTTACGTTTAGGATTGAATTAATAACAAATGAATAATCATACCTGAACAACCAGAGACTTCCAAGATCCACCACAGATATTATAAATTGTCACAATAAAGCTGTTTTATTCTCTAAATACACTCAGCATGCTAAAATAAACATGTTTGACAGACAATGCTGCTGAATTCACATTGTAGTTGGCTAGACAAAAACTTTTAATTTAGAAATAATCTAGAAATTGTCATGATGGGGATGAGTAAGGGGAGGACCCAAGTGATTAGAATAGCCGGAGGCTTAAAAATAGGGAAAAAATGAACAAAAGGCATGTCTTGATAGCAGGGAAGGGTTGCGAAATCAGTTGCAAAAAACAGAGGTCATCTAGGACGGAGAACGAATCCAGGCCACGTGAGTAGGGAACGAGCACTTAAGTGGTGTACTACATGGCTGCTGGGGGAAGCACAATCATGCAGTACTGGTGCTGACCCTGCCAAAGACCCTGTTACCTCGGGGATGACCCCTACCAGTATCCCTCTGCAAAGGAATACATTTACCAGCTTTCCCTGGAACCTCATGCCACAGCACTGCCAAGGGGCAAACGGAAATGTAGGTGGTGATTCCCATGGAAGTAAGAGAAATGGGCGTAGCTAGCAGGGACAGCCTAGCAGTTGAGTAGCGCAAGTAGCACAGATCACCTTTTGGCTGAATAACGGCAGAAATCTGGATAGCCCAGCAGCTGGATAGCACGGATAGCACAAATAGCCTAGCGGCTGGCATAGTGGATGCAAAACAAAAGTAGCACATATGGCTAATAGAGGAATCCTAGTGGCTGCAAAGCAAAAGTAGCACATATGGCTAATGGAGGAATCCTAGTGGCTGCAAAGCAAAAGTAGCATATACGGCTAATGGAGGAATCCTAGTGGATTGCAAAGCAAAAGTAGTGTGTATGGCTAGCAGAGGAATCCTAACAGCTCCAAAGCAAAATTTGTGCATATGGCTAGCAGAGGTAGTCTAGTGGCTGCAAAGCAAAATTAGTGCATATGGCTAGCGGAGGTAGTCTAGTGGCTGTGAAGCGAAGGTAGTGCATATGACTAGCAGAGATAGCATAGTGGCTTTGAAGCAAAGGTAGCACAAATGGCTAACGGAACTAGTCTAGAGGCTAGCAGTCTCACGGCATAAAGCACTGGTGAGTCTCAAGGAGTTTTTCTTTGGCATTGCTATCTCTGGCTGATCATTTGTGGTCTTTGCTTTTGGTAAAGCCCTCTTAAAACAATGTATATTTTTATAAGAGCTATAAGATAAGATTTAAAGGTCCCATCCAGTGGTTATATGTACTTAAGCTGAATGGGTAGAGTCGAGTAAATAATGTTGAATGCCGCTGAACGTTTTGCCACTTTGTTTTTGTTTAACCTGTTAAAAGTCTGTAAATCACGCTCAAAATCATTACCTAGAGGTATAGAGTTTTAGTTGTCAAAAAGGAAAAAAGGCCTAATGGACCATACAAAAGCGGATTCCGTCAGATCGTCACATTTCGCATGGAAAATTTGACCAATCGCGTACGTCACATTTTCCGATCTTATTAGCTTTTCAGCAAGATTCCGGTGAGTGGTCAATATTATGTATCTATTTTATTTCACTAAATACCATAAAATTGACTAGTTCAAGCGAGGTTTTATTGCTGTGGCACTTAATTAGCCCAATCAGATCGATAACTGATACCCCGTTAGGACCACTGGGACCTTTAATTAAACAAAATCAAATTTTAAATCAAATGCATTTGATTTAACATATATAATCAACTGCTTCGTTAGTCAGATGAATATTTAATTCCTGGTTCACACAAATTATGCTAATTATATTATATTTAATTTAGTTCCATTCAAAAGATCACTGACATGTTTAAGTTCCCAGCTTCAGCGCCTATGAACCTTTGCATAATTTTGGTATTATGTATTATGTTACAGTGTTGGTGAAAAGATGGAAGTATTTATACTAGGAGAACATGTTTAAAGTCGTTTGAGATGTTGAATTAAAATGTGTTTTAAATGTCTCTTGGATGTATTTACACATAGATGTTTATTTGGTAAGTCCCTGTCTGAACATGACCCTGAAAATTAAAACGCATTAAGGACTATGAGGTGAGGGTGGTGGTGGTCACCACACTACACCAGCTTCTTCAGATTTGACTAACCACTGATGTACAATACAAAAAGTACAATAACAAAAAGGCAGTTGGGAGTTAATATTGTTATGTAGTGGGGTTATCTTATTTACAGTGGAAAATGCATCAAATAAATTTAAATATTAGTCACCGACAAAACAAGTAAACACAAAACGCAGTTTTTAAATGAAGGTTTTTCTTATTAATGGAGAAAAAAATCCAAATCTACTTTGCCCTGTGTTTGCCTCCTAAATTTAATAAACTGTTTTTGCCATCATTAGCAGCAACACTTTGAAACTTAGTAACTTCCAGTGAGTCTTTCACAGCGCTGTAGAGGAATTTTATCCCACTCATCGTTGCAGAATTGTTGTAATTCAGCCACATTGGAAGGTTTTCGAGCATGAACCGCCTTTTTAAGGTCATGCCACAGCATCGCAATAGGATTCAGGTCAGGACTTTGACTAGGCCACTCCA
>JAVSBU010277461.1:0-11522 GCA_033118015.1 Loricariichthys derbyi | reverse complement strand
AAGGTATAACACATTGTTTCTTTTAATTACACTTTAAGGGTCTAATTCATGAAACTCCAACAGAACAAATTTGTGTGTCGTTCATAAAACACTTTTTCTTTTTTGGAAATGCCGCATTCATGAAAAATTCATACTTCCAAAATGTTAGTATGTATGAGCAAAATCTACACATGGTTCTGAGCATGCGTAAAGTTTTCGTAATGTCAAAAGACACCAAAAGTCATTATACATGACTGCATTTGAATTAAAGTACTAACTGAATAATTATATGATACAAAAAATGAAATTACAATCCATAAAAACTGTTTAATATTCTGTCTGTTTAATAAACAGTCTGTTATTCAGAGAACCTTTCAATAAACCTAAATTCTCAGCTCTTGCCGGTGAGAAAGAACTAGTGAGGCACTAGTGGCTTGAATGTAATTTACATTTAAAATATACTCATAGTAAATAAATATTCATATTCGTGGTACAATGTTTGGTACATTAAATAATTTTGACATTCTCTGTGTAGCACATCCCATGAGCAGTATTTGTGAACTTAGTTTTCGAATGATCTATATTCATTAACATACCGTATTTTTTGGACTATAAGGTACACTTAAAATCCTTTAATTTGATCAAAAATCGACAGTTCGCCTTATAATCCGGTGCCTTATGTATGAATTCTGGTTGTGCTTACTGACCGATTTTATGCGGTAAATGGTGCTCAAAAATCTGTCAAAATGTTTTAGAATGGCTTTGGTAACAAATGAAGCTGAAGCGCTTGATGGATTCTTGGACCATTATGGCTACCGTAGTCAGGGGCCTCACAGAGTAATACGTACAGTAATGTACTTTAACATAATATTACAGTGTGTTTGTTAGGACCCCAAAATGACGCCGGTTAAGAAACATGCTTACGAAGTGGATTTCAAACTCAAGGCTATCAGGTATGCAGTAGAACATGGGAATAGAGCAGCTATGAGAGAATTCAACATTAATCAATCAATGGTGTGGAAGTGGAGGAAGTAAGATGATGATCTGCACCAAGTAAAGAACATCAAACATAGTTACCGCGTTCATTCTATCTGCACTTGGAGAAATCTCAGTCACGTTATCCACACTGAGAGTTTTAATGAGCATCAAAATGCTGTTTTAGGGGACCCGGATGCAAAGTAGTGTTAGGGGAGAAACTGCTCAAGCTTTCTACTCTACAGATTGAAATTAAAACCAAACAGAGTTTCTGAGGGAACAAAGCGCGATAGCCACAGTTAGAGGACGAACTTGAACAGTGGATTATTGAACAGCAGGTAGAAGCATCTCTACAGTCTCTATTCGAACTTTCATGAAGGGCTGAATCATCACTAAACAAATAAGTAACAGCAATGAGACTGACTCGGATAATGATGAGAGAGATCTGGACATGATTGATGCTGAAATCACCAAACTGTTTACCTCAAACACTGATGATGAAGAATTTGATGGATTTGTGGAAGAAGAATGAACTGAAAAAGAGAGTGTGTTGTTTTGTATTTTATCTTATAACTGAACAATGTTTAGAGTTAATCTGAATGAGTTAAATAAAGTTTGATTTATCTGACTGTTTTGTTTCTCTGAATGTGTCTTATAATCTGATGCGTCTTATGTAGGGAATTAGATCCATTCATTGATACTGCGCTTTATAATCCGGTGCGCTTTATAGTCAGGGAAATACAGTATGTATCTTCTATGAAATCTGGTGTTTGCGCAGCGTTAATGATGATGGAGAAGAGTTTTCATAAGCGTCTACTGTACACTTAATTTACTTGCAGTATGCTCATCCTTTTTTATCAAGGATTTATGCTTAATGCATAAAATGAAATTGGGCTGCATTAGATAAATATGTTGCATTAGTATCTGGAATCTGAGGTGTAGCACTGAGTATTATGTCCATGACTACAAATAGTAAAACAAGTTCAAGATAAAATGTGGTAGTAGTACTGTTTTTATACTTGCAACATTGAACTCTTGGAGGCTTGACATTGAACACTTCAGAAGTCTGTGATCCCAGATTCATGAGCCTGGAGTCTGTTGGACTTTCAGTTATTATTTTATTATGCCCTGACACACTAAACCAATCATCACTCATACTTTCTGTGGTGAGTCTTGTACTGTTAGGACTAGTTGGATCTTGCTAGAACTATTTATGAACTAAGATCCAAGTTAAGAGGCCAGAGGCTGGCAAGAGAAAAAGTTATTTGCTTGGCTGTTTACCCTAGAGACTTTATGTAATATAAGGGAAATCAACTCTGGCACTTTTTTTTTTACCAAATAGCACAAAGTAAGTTGCTTGAAGCAGAGTAAACAAATGAAAACAAAGCCGACTTTTTAAACAGATTTCCAGTTGTCAGAAAATGGTAACTAGACTAATTTGTTTTTCCCAAACCTCAAACTATTGCCATTCCAAACTGTAAGTACTGATACTACTATTTGTGGTAATATTAGTTGATGTAGGTATATATGCACATGCTGGCTGTAATCTTTAGTCTTTTCATTGTGTTTGATGCAATAATGAGTCTTGGTTGGTGTTAGTACTTCAAACTTAGTGTGACTCAAGATTTAAGTCATCTCTCATTGTACTTTCTCTCATGCTAAAAAATGTGACAAAATCCTGCAGCTGTTCCTTCCCTATTAAAGTGTCCTCAGTCTCACACCAAAACTAAACAAAAGGGAAAAGTTCAAAAGGGCGCACAATTCAACATACCATACAACATACGCAACTCACATTTATATGGTTGAGTAGTCAGAAGAGGAATTAACAAAAGTCAAGGTAAGACAACTAAACTCAAAAACTGGCTCAAACAAACAAATTATTTGCACAAAAAGCTAGATATGACATTTGATCAAAATACCCCAATAACACTTATGTGACAAATACAACCCCAATTCCAATGAAGTTGGACGTTGTGTAAAACATAAATAAAAACAGAATATGATAATCTGCAAATCCTGTTCAACCCATATTCAATTGAATACACTACAAAGACAAAACGTAATGTTCAAATGGATAAACTCTGTTGTTGTTTTTTTTTTTTGCAAATATTCACTCATTTTAAATTTTATGCCTCCAACATGTTCCAAAAAAGTTGGGACAGTTGCAATTTATGGCTAATAATAAGATTAAAAACAAAAATATATAATGATGTGATTTCAAAGAGGTGATTATGATCATAATTTGGTACAAAAGCAGCATCCAAGAAAGAAATCCAATAAAATAAAGCTTAGAGTAAAATGCTTAAAATCACTACAACAAAAGTACAGGTCCTTTCCAGTTATATTATTAGACTTAGATTAGGACAGAATTAATGAGTGAACCTTTGCAGTCCATCTCACCACCACCAAGCTAATGTTGCATGTTTACTGCCCAGGAGATTAGGGACTGATCTCTTCCACAAATAGTGTCTTACTGACGTCCATACTGCTGTCCAAGATCCCATTTGAAGGAACTTATGCATGCTGATGGACCCAAACAAACAGCAAATGTTTAAATCCCTGACATAGCTAAGCTTTCTGCAAACCCATGAATAACTGTTCTAGAGAGTGCAGTGTCATTCCCTAGAATCAAATTAGGCATGCAAGGCTCTGTACATTTTATTCAGACACAATTCAGTTAGCAGACACTGTATAAGGCAAGCTGCTGCAATTATTTGGTTAAATCCAGGAAAAGTGATGTTAGAGAGAAAAAATGTCCTATCTGGAAAACACAGAAAACTTTCTCTCAGACTAGCAGCAGTAAATTAGAGGCTCTGTATTTTTCACTGGACAGTGAACTCTTTCTGAGAGTGAACAGACTGCTCAAAAAGAGAGAGCAGGTTTGAAGTGAGACACATTATTCCAGACTCATTGATCAGGAGACACTTGTGCTAAGAGAGAAAAGAGAAGTGGGAGTGTACTACTGCTGGGTAATGTATTCAGGCTAGACTCAGAGGAATGAGGTTCTTGATAGTCTTTACCCATCCTAATATTAACTCATCTACTTTAATATCGGTCATGACATAAGACAAAGATAGTTAAATGATTTTTTTTCACCTAGTATAAAAAGGCTGTGTCGTGCAGTGGCTATAGAATGTCATACTGTCCCTTTAAAACAGTCACTAAGAGGCATTAAGAAGAAAAAATGTAATCCACCCCCTGATTTAATACTAATATTTTGATTACTTTGATTACATCAGTCAGTCTGTTTGGATTTTATTCTACCAGTTTTGACGGATGACCCAAATGAGGCAAGATGTTGGTGGTACCATACATATTCCTCTTCTTAATAATGGTCTGAATGGGGATAGTTACAGCCTTATGGTATCTTACTCCCAACTTGTGACTTTCCACAACTTCATCCCAGAGCCCATTTGAAAGCATCTTTGCAAAAAAGGTGAATTATTTACGTTACCGTGCACTAGTATTGGAGTCCTCAAAGAACAGCCAATTTTATTCTGAAGTCATTAACACCACTACAATCGATGCCAGATGACTCCAAATTAGCTTAGTGCATAAAAAGGTGATTGGTTATATTTAAGCAAGTTTATAATGGTTATGCTAATGGGGTAAGCTACCATATTTTTCAGACCATAAGGCACTCTTAAAATCCTTTAATTTTATCAAAAATTGACAGTTCGCCTTATAATCTGGTCCACCTTATGTATGAATTCTGGTTGTGCTTACTGACTGATTTTATGTGGTACACGGTGCTCAAAAATCTGTCACAATGTTTTAGAATGACTTTGGTAAGCTACGAAGCCAAAGCACTTGGATTTTTGCAGCAATAGGGCTACTGTAGTCAGGGGCCTCGTGGAGTAATAAGTAATGTACTTCAGCATAATTTTATGGTGTGTTTGTTAGGATCCCAAAATGGCACTTGTTTAGAGACATGCTTACAAAATGGATTTCAAACCCAAGGCTATCAGGTCTGCAGTAGAACACGGGAATAGAGCAGCTGTGAGAGAATTCAACATTAATGAATCAATGGTGGAGGAGTGGAAGAAGCAAGATGATGATCTGCACCAAGTAAAGAAGATCAAACAGAGTTTCCGAGGGAACAAAGCAAGATGGCCACAGATAGAGGACAAACTTGAACAGTGGGTTATTGCACAGAGAACAGCCGGTAGAAGCATCTCTACAGTCTCTATTCGAACTTTCATGAAGGGAAAATCATCACTAAACATCTAGGTAACAGCAATGAGACTCAGATAATGACAAGAGAGATCCGGACATGATCGGACATGAATCACTCAACTGTTTCGATCAGACATTGAGGATGAAGAATTTGATGGATTTGTGGAAGAGGAATGAACTGAAAAAGTGTTGTTTGTATTTTATCTTACAACTGAACAATATTTAGAGTTACTGTGAATGAGCTGAATAAAGTTTGACTCATCTGAATGTTTTGTTTCACTGATTGAGCCTTATAATCAGATGCGCCTTATGTATGGAAGTAGACCCATTCATTGATACTGCGCTTTATGGCAATGCTGCGCAATGGAGGCGCCTTGTGGCAGCGGCTACTTCAACTCTGAGTTGGAGAAACGCAGTTTTGTTCAGCTATGCACCTGTGTAGAGTCTGAATGACAAAGTTCAATTCACTTTACTTCACTTATATCCTGGCACGCTTTATACTCTGCAAAATATGGTAGGTGTTTTAGTAATACATTTGTCTTTTTATGGTTTTTTTGAAACTCAAAATGTCACTTTGATGTTACGGCAATAATGTACAAACAGAGCTAAGAAAAGTTGGACTTAAAAGTTAGAGATCTAAATACGCTGAATGGGGTGAATATACAAAATAGGTTGAAATGCATTCCTTAATCCACTAATTTCAATTGTATGTGTAAACTTTATCTTAACAACAGAGTGAATGTTCACAAAGGAGTGACGCAACTCTTCAGACAGGCAGCGTCAGCATATGGTTACTGGCTCAGACAGACAAAGAGGAGCCGGTGGGTTTGAATTCAAGAACAGACAGGGAACTGAGCATGCCTGAAGGGCCACGAGCAAAAAATGTGCCAAATCCATGCCAATTAACATCCTGCAGAACAAGACATTAATGGCATGGCAGAAACAAGGGGGTGAAGAATTAATCCATAATTTGCATGTCTCCCACATTTGTCATGCTGCTTCTCTGACTACAACGAGGCTAAATCAATCAACTATTATACCATCTTTTTCATCCATATATTAAATATTGCTTTGAAATATGACTACACAAATTCATAGTACAATTACTGAAAATGTGGTGGGACGTACCAGTATTTTATCATAGAATGACTCTGTTCTCACTTACAGTAATAGATGACAGAATGTTAAAATCTGTTTTACAATTATTATTATTATTATTATTATTATTTAAACCTTGTTCCAAGTTAAATGTATCCTTTTGTACACACTAATAGTTCTTGTATATATAGGTCTCATTTAAGCATATTGTTTGGTAGGTTTTACTTTTTTATTTTACTTTTTTATTTATTTATTTATTTTTTTGCTGTTGTTTTTTGCAAACATTGGAAACAATATTGTCATAAATATCCTAATTAATAATACTATAGTATTTTTCCATATTTCCCAATTTTAATATGAAATACCTTCTTTGTTTAGGACATGGACATAAACACAGAGACGTGAGACACAGCAGCAGAAGCCATGTCTCTGGTTGAGACTAGGTGACATGGTGCATTAGGCGCAGAGGCCTCCAGCTGTTCCTACAGTACTCATCAAAATTCCACCTGCCTCCCTCCGAAGAGACTCTAATACACCGAGCTGTGCTGAACATGGCTAGACAGTCACATTGCTCTCAGAGAAACCTGATCCTGGTAGGTGCTAACTGGCCAAATGAAAAACCAGAAATGTTCAGAAGAAAAACAGCCTTTTGAAACAAAGACTGGATTTGTTCTACCATTGAAAGACACTATGAAAGCTGATTACAGAAAACATGAATCAGCTAAAGATCTAGATTTACGCCAGACAAGCACACAGCAGCACTGGAGAACAAGGAGTGGTCATGTATCGCCTCCAACACACACAATAATCAAGCACCAGTCATCAATTATGCTGCAGTTAATTAATGGGACCCAATAAATGGGTCCAGGAATAAACATCTGAACAGAAGACAGCTAGTGTTACTCTATTACACACACAGCTGATCTCAATATCTGCAAATGCCTTGCTGTCTCTTCACTGGATAAGAGGAAATTCCTTTAAGCCCTCGCTGGGATTGAGTATTTGGCTTCCTACACTAACCACCATACACATCATCTCCAGAACTGGTGTGATGCTAAATACATTATGCAGCCTTGGTATTTTCTTCCAGTTTTACATTATAAACTGAGGTTGAAAACAGAGGAGAGTAAATCAAGTGGTGAACAACCACAGTGCCTTACAAAAGTACTCAATCCTCTTGAACTTTTCCATATTTTTTCACGTTACACCCACAAACTTAAATGTATTTTATGTGATAGACCAACACAAACTAGCAACTGTGTGTGAAGTGAAAAGAAAATGGTACATGGTTTGCAGATTTGTTAATAAATAAAAATCTGAAAAGTGTCTTGGTCCTTTGTATTCAGTCCCCTTTACTCTGATACCCCTATATAAAATCCAGTGGCACCAATTGCCTTGAGAAGTCATCTAATTATTAAAGGGTCCACCTGTGTGTAATGTATTCTCAGTATAACTACAGCTGTTCTGTAGAAGTTTGTTAGAGAACATTGGTGATCAAAGACCACCATGAAAACCAAAGAACACAACAGAAGTCAGAGATAAATTGTAGAGAAGTGTAAAGCAGGGTTAGGTTATAAAAAATATCCCAAGCTCTGAACATCTCAGAGCACTGTTCAATCCATCATCATCCAAGAATGGAAGGAGTATGGCACAACTGTAAACCTACCAATACACAGCCGTCCACCTAAACTGACAGCCCAGGCAAGGAGCTCACAAAGTAGAAAAGCCACCAAGAGACCCATGGTCACTTGGAGGAGCTGCAGAGATCCACAGCTCAGGTGGGAGAATCTGTATTCAGGACAACTATTAGTCGTGTACTCCATAAATCTGGCCTTTATAGAAGAGTGGCAAGAAGAAAGCAAGCAATAAGAAGTGCCATTTACAGTATGCCATAAGCTATGTAGGAGACACCGAAAACATTTAGAAGAAGGTGCTCTGGTCAGATGAGATCAAAGTCGAATTTTTTGGCCTAAATGCAAAATGCTAACACTGCATTACAAAATCTCCACCGTGAAGCATGGTGGTGGATGAATCATGCAGTCAGGATGCTTTTCTTCAGCAGGGACAGGGGAGCTGGTCAGAGTTGATGGGAAGATTGATTGAGTTAACTACAGGGCATTCCTGGAGGAAAACCTGCAGAAAAAGACCCCAAAATACTTAAGACTGGAATGGGGGTTTACCTTCCAGCAGGACAACGACTTGCATGTCGTCCCTTTGCGTCAGGTTTCCTCCCACATTCCAAAGGTGTGTTTTAAGTTTATTGGTGTTTCCAAAGTGCCCTTAATGTGTGTGTATAAATGTGTGAGTGGATGTGTGCTATGATGGATTGGACTGGCATTACTGTGGGTGAAAATAAAATAAGTCAAATAATAAAGTATAAAGCCATGTGTTGCTCTTTAGTCGACACACCTGCTGGTCTAAATTACAGGGATGTAAATTCTGCTTAGTTGTTCTAGAAGACAAGGGTACTATAACAAAATCTCTGTGTGTTCAGTATTTGGAGTTTTATATGGACAAACATGTAAGGCACAGTTTGTATGTGATTATGGCCATCTAATACACATGTATATATGTATGTATGTATGTATGTATGTATGTATGTACACATGCCATTTGCATTGCATGTGCAAGACTATTTGTTGAGTGTTAATGTGTATATTTGCACTATATGACATCTGTTTTTGTACAATTTTGTTTGCCAGGTTTATAATAATCCATTGCTGAGTTCAGGTTCAGAACTAAGGATCCAGTTTAAGCAATGGCACTGTTCATAGGTCGTGACCTTTGATAATGGTCACACTATGCGATGAAGAGAAACACCTAACCTGAGGGATAATTTCAATTACATTATCAATGTTGGATCAAAATCAGTGGGTGGGTCAGCCACTTGGCATATCCAGACATATGGGCAAACAAAAGGGCCTAAAAGCCTAATTTTACGGAAAGACCATCTCTCTTCATTGCTAATATTTATTGACCGTTAATTTACCCTCTGAATTTTGCTTGCTGCTTTGGCAAGAAAAAGTGTCTTCTCTCCATAATGGAGAAATGACTGAATTATAAATGGCATCCTATTAATGTCTATACAGGTTTAGACCGGATGCTCTGCGCTTAAGTGCCCTTGGACTGACAAGTGAGTAGCTTAAGGAGGGCTAACAGCTCTAAGAGAGAGAATGAGCAATGCCACATTGAGGTCCTGATGTATGCTAATGGTTTCCCTAAATAACTTTCTTTATCCACCAGCTCTGGCCTTGCATGGACACAATGATGAAACACAGAGCACAATAATGCATATGGAGCCAGCCATCGGGGTTCATTCCAAACCAGGTCCATCATACATTGATTCAGATGCCAAGAGCTACTCAATCAGCAAATAACATGATTTGCGGGACTACCAGGTAGATTAGAATAACTACAATGTGACAATTATTAGTTTACCATGAATCATAAATGCAGAAAAAGTGGGCAATACACATCAAAGTACATACAGTACATTATACTGTATAATTAAAAACTGACATATTGAAATGAGACAAAGAGGTTAATGAGGTCATAGATTTCAACCTCTGACAATTCTACTTCATTCCACAAAAGTCTTTGTGTAGAACAATATATGCCATTATAAAATCACTACCCATTTTTTGCAGGATGAGGCACTATGACATCATACAATCATTCACTTATTTCTTAAAGAAATTCCAGAGTAGCATCCTCAGAGTACCTGAAATAAACCTATGGCATGGTACACAAAGACCAAACTTGGTACGACGGCTTAAACAAAAGATAATAGAAGATTATGTTTAAAGTTGGGTCAAGTGAAAAGCAATTTGAAGAAAGATCACAGAATATCAGAAAGTATTAAACGATACAGGTGGTCAGAATCACAGAATTAATAGGATTTATGGTTACAGTAACAGTCAAAGACAAGGAGAGAGGAAAATGATAATTAAGTTTTGAAGCTCATACTGTGAAGTCCTGCCACTACCATCATAGACTTCACAAACAGCGCAGTTAAACTGCATGGCATTAGGAAAGATGGATCGCTCCCAAGAAGTCTTCTTTAAAGAATCAAATCATTTTGCCAGGAAGCTAAAAGCAACATTCAGTTGAAAGCATTCAGTCACTAAGAGACAGACAGACGGCACTTTGCCAGCAGCAGTGCTCCATGTGGACAACCACTTCTATAGTTGCATTTAGGACAGCCTGAGTAACCATTCCTATAATTCTTTCATCTTCAGCAGCGATACTGTCTCTGTAGAGGGACAGGGATTAGAGGTATGTGTAACACTAGCAGAAGTACTGCTTTGGGAGAATAAGCAGATCACATGCTTTTTCCTCAGGCCATTCAATATTAGAGTTAAGAAGGATGACAGGTTGTGAGGAAGCCAGTTTCTTGCCTGCTCTGAGACAGTAAAGCTCTAAGTGAAATAACGATGAGAAAGTCACAGAGCGAGACAGACATGTAAAAGAAAAGAAGAGGAACCGAGATTGCAATGTAATCCCCAATAAATCCCCCAAACCAAAGTAATGAAAAAAGAGAAATGAGTGAGTATAAGGCTACCATAAAGTCTTGGCAACCTTCTGGAGATACCAGTAGACATTTTTTTGATGTCAACACCATTTTCAGTTTTTATCAGTCCTTCAACTGTCTGCTCTTTGTCCCAACTACTCATGAGTAGTTAATCGTTCCAAATAACTAAGCTGTCCAAACAGGTTCTCAATATCATATACTAAGTAATTTTAACCTAATCTCAATCTACCAAATCTGTAGTTTATTAATTTCTACTAAATTAAGTATTACGGGACTTTTATTGTCACATATAAATCTGTAGCAGGTACAAATATATAGTGAAATTAAACCATCAACCTGTCAGTGCACATACAGTATGACAATGGGGAGAAACAGGACAGGCAGACAGAGATAAGAAATGATACGGAGTAAAGAATACAAGGTGTGAGGGGAGGAGATAAAAAAAAAAAAAAAACCTCAAACTATGCTCTTATGCTACGTTCACACATACACGGTTACGGCCGAGTTAACCGAGATAACCCTTTTCCTGCTTTACCTGCAAAAATCTCGTTTAAATGAGTTGGAATCCAGGCAAAGCAGGTCAATCCTTTTAAATGCATGGTTATGCAGTTTTTCCTGCAATTAACCGGGCTGGAAGGGAAACGGATAAAGCGGTTCATTTTCGGTAAAGCTGGCGGTCAATGTGGTATTAAGGTATATAAAGGTGTAACAGTACGGATGTGGAGGTAAGCCGTACGTATATAAGGGCAGCATTTAGGAAGGT
>JAVSBU010277351.1:0-11522 GCA_033118015.1 Loricariichthys derbyi | reverse complement strand
AGGCTGTGATCGGAGAGCCCGACAGCTGCGCGCGTCACCGCGCGATAGGCATTCTTAATACAGGTGTAGCACTTGTCCAGTGTGTTGCCTTCTCGTGTTGGACACGCGATGTGTTGTCTGTATTTGGGAATCTCCTTCGTGAGGTTAGCGCTGTTAAAATCCCCCAGAATGATGAGGAGTGAGTCCGGGAACTCCCGCTCCACTTTTGTTATCTGTTCCGCCAGCTGTTTCAGCGCGTCGCTCGTGCACGCGCTTGGCGCAATGTAGATGCCGGCTAGAATGAATGAGCTGAACTCTCTGGGAGAGTAGAACGGCCTACAGTTTATGAACAGAGATTCCAGATGAGGGGAGCATGATTTGAACAGTACCGTAGTGTCTCTACACCAGTGCTCGTTGATGTAGAAGCAGATTCCTCCTCCTCTGCTCTTGCCGCTGCGCTCCGCGTCTCTGTCCGCTCTGTGCAGCTGGAAGCCCGGGAGGAGTAGCGCGCTGTCCGGGGTCAGCTCGGACAGCCAGGTCTCCGTGAAGCAGAGCGCAGAAGCAGCGGAGAAGTCCTTGTTGGTTTGGTTGAGCAGGAGTAGTTCCTCAGTTTTGTTGCTGAAAGATCGGAGGTTGGAGAGGAACAATGACGGTAAAAGTGTGCGTGCCCTGCGCCGCCTCAGACGCACGAGCACGCCGGCTCGTCTGCCCCTTCGCCGGCTTCTCCACAGTCTTCTGGCGAGGCCGAGCGCAGTCAGTGCGGCTGTTGTGAGGATCTCCACACAAACTGAAGGTTCTTGAATAAATTCCGGGATGCTTTCAGGGGAAATGTTGTTCCTGAAGCTCAGTAGTTGTTCCCTGCTCCAACTAACTGAGTTTGACGTACAATAGACGACATTAACAAACAAAAACAAACACCACACGGAGGAGCTCTTCACCGAGGCTGCCATTCTCGGCGCCAAATGTAGAAATGTATCAACAAGACAATGCAAACCACATGCTGCTCACATTACAAAGGTACCGTGTCATGAGGCCAACCACAGCGGCCCAGCCAACCATTACACACATGAGGCAGTGTGCCGAGGGCACCGTGGCGATTAGTGAACCTTTCAAAACACCTGAGACTGCCGGTACATAAACAAGCTCACCGCGTTCCACCCTTAAACCGTTTTGATACATTATGCTGCCCACTCCCACATTTAAACACTGCTCTTAAGTCTTATTCACCACTCTGTTTACGCTTTATTCAGTGCTCTGTTTGTTCTTTATTCACCGCTCTGTTTGAGCTTTATTCCCTATTCTGGTTGTGCTTTATTCTCTACTCTGTTTGTGGTTTATTTGCTGCTCTGTTTGTGATTTATTTGCCGCTCTGTTTGAGCTTTTTTCGATGCTCTATTTGTGCTTTATTTGCTGCTCTGTTTGAGCTTTATTCTTTACACTGTGGAGCTTTATTTGCCACTATTTTTGTGCTTTATTCGCCGCTCTCGTTCTGTTTTATTCAGCGCTCTGTTTGAGCTCTATTCGCTGCTCTGTTTGTGCTTCATTCGCTGCTCTTTTTTGTGCTTTATTCACTCCTCTGGTTGAGCTTTATTCTCTATCCTTTTTGAGCTTTATTTGCAGCTCTATTTGTGCTTTATTCGCTGCTCTGTTTGAGCTGCATTCGCAGCTCTATTTGTGCTTAATTTGCTGATCTTCTTGTGCTTTATTCGCTCCTCTCTTTGTGCTTCATTCGCTGCTCTTTTTGTGCATTATTTGCTCCTCTGGTTGAGTTTTATTATCTACTCTGTTTGTGCTTTATTCGCTGCTCTCTTTCAGCTTTATCCTCTACTTTTTTTTATTTGATCACTGCTCTATTTAAGCTTTATTCACAACTCTGTTTGAGATTTATTCACTGCTCTGTTTGAGATTTATTCGCTGCTCTGTTTGTGCTTTCTTTGCTGCTCTGTTTGAGCTTTATTCACTGCTCCGGTTGAGCTTTATTCCCTACTCTGTTTGAACTTTATTCTGTACTGTTTGTGCTTAATTTGCTGCTCTGTTTGTGCTTTTTTTCGCTGCTCTCGTTCAGCTTTATTCTCTACTTTGTTTGTGCTTTCTTCGCTGCTCTATTTGTGCTTTATTCGCTGCTCTGTTTGAGCTTTATTCGCTGCTCTGTTTGAGCTTTATTCGCTGCTCTGTTTGAGCTTTATTGACTACTCTATTTGTGCTTTGTTTTCTCCTCTGTTGGTGCTTTATTTGCTCCTCTGTCTGAGTTTTATTCTCTACTCTGCTTGTGCTCTATTCGCTGCTCTGTTTGTGCTTTACTTGCCGCTCTGTTTGTGCTTTATTCGCTGCTCTGTTTGTGCTTTATTCCCTACTCTGTTTGACTTTTATTTGCTGCTCTCTTTGTCCTTTATTCGCTCCTCTGTTTGTGCTTTATTCCCTATTCTGGTTGACTTTTATTTGCTGCTCTCTTTGTCCTTTATTCGTTCCTCTGGTTGAGCTTTTTTCTCTACTCTGGTTGTGCTTCGTTCACTCCTCTGTTTGAGCTTTTTTTGCCGCTCTGTTTGTGCTTTATTCACCGTTCTGTTTCAGCTTTATTCTCAACTTTTTTGTGTTTTCTTTACTGCTCGTTTGAGCTTTATTTTGATGCTCTGTTTGTGCTTTATTTGCTCCTCTGTTTGAGCTTTATTCCCTGCTCTGCTTGTGCTTTATTCGCCACTCTGGTTGAGCTTTATTCCCTCCTCTGGTTGAGCTTTATTCTCTATTCTGTTTGTGCTTTCTTTTTGTGCTGTATTCTCTACGCTGTTTGTGCTTAATTCGCTGCTCTGTTTGTGCTTTCTTCACCGCTCTGGTGGTGCTTTATTTGCCGCTCTCTCTTTGTGCTTTATTCCCTCCTCTGGTTGAGCTTTATTCTCTACTCTCTTTGAGCTTTTTTTGTCGCTTTGTTTGTGCTTTATTTGGTGCTCTCTTTAAGCTTTATTGTCTACTTTTTTTTTCGCTTCTGTCTTTGTGCTGTCTTCGCTGCTCTGTTTGTGCTTTATTCGCTCTTCTGTTTGTGCTTTATTTGCTCCTCTGTTTGTGCTTTATTCGCTGCTCTGTTTGTGATTTATTCGCCGCTCTGTTTGAGTTTTATTCCCTGCTCTGTTTGTGCATTTTTCACTTTTTTTTTTTTGTGCTTAATTCTCTACTCTGTCTATGCTTAATTCACCACTCTGGTTGAGCTCTATTTGACGCTCTCTTTGTGCTTTATTCTTTCCTCTGGTTGAGCTTTATTCTCTACTCTGTTTGAGCTTTTTTCGTCGCTCTGTTTGTGCTTTATTCCCTACTCTGTTTGTGCTTTGTTCGCTGCTCTGGTTGAGCTTTATTTGCTCCTCTCTTTGTGCTTTGTGCGCTCCAATCTTTGTGCTTTATGTGCTCCTCTGTTTGAGCTTTAGTCGATGCTTTATTTGTGCTTTTTCACTGCTCTGTTTGAGCCCTTTTCACTGCTCTGTTAAAGCTTTATTTAGTGCTATTTTTGTGCTTTGTTTCACTGCTTTTTATGTGCCTTATTCCCCACTCTATTTGTGCTTTATTTGCCGCTCTGTTTATGCTTTATTCGCTGCTCTGGTTGAGCTTTATTCACCACTCTGTGCTTAATTCCCTGCTCTGTTTGTGCTTTATTTGCTGCTCTGTTTTTTGACTTATTTGCTCCTCTGTTTGAGCTTTTTTCGCTCTTCTGCTTGACCTTTATTCGATGCTCTATTTGTGCTCTATTTGCTGCTCTGTTTTACTTTTATTTACTGCTCTGGTTGAGCTTTATTCACTGTTCTCTTTCAGCTTTATTTGCTGCTTTTTTGAGCTTTATTGCCACCTCTATTTGTGCTTCTTTTTTTTTTTTTCGCTCCTCTGTTTGAGCTTTATTTGATGCTCTATTTCTGCTTTATTCACTCCTCTGTTTGAGCTTTATTTACTGCTCTTTTTGTGCTTTTTGCCCAGCTGTTTCTGCTTTATTCGCTCCTCTGTTTGAGCTTTATTTGATGCTCTATTTCTGCTTTATTCGCTCCTCTGTTTGAGCTTTATTTACTGCTCTTTTTGTGCCTTTTGCCCAGCTGTTTCTGCGTTATTCCCCACTGCCTTTCTGCTTTATTTGCCGCTCTCTTTCTGCTTTATCCACCATTCTGCTTGAGCTTTATTCACCGCTATGTTTGAGCTTTATTCGGCTTTATTGCTCTCTTTGTCCTTTATTTGCACCTCTGTTTGAACTTCATTTGTTGCACTATTGTGCTATATCACTGTACTGTTTTTGCTTTTTTTTTTTTTTTACTGCTCTGTTTGAGCTTTATTTACACCTCTCTTTCAACTTTATTTGCTGCTCTGTTTGTGTTTTTTTTTCTCTACTCCTTTTGTGCTTTATTCGCTCCTCTGGTTGAGCTTTATTCACTACTATGTTTGAGCTGTTTTTGCCACTTTGTTTGTGCTGTATTTGCTCTCTTTCAGAGTTATCCTCTACTTTTTTGTGATTTATTCGCTGCTCTTTTTGTGCTTTATTAAATGCTCTGATTGGCTTTATTTGCCGCTCTGTTGGAGCTTTGTTCACCGCTCTGTTTGTGTTTTATTCGCTGCTCCACTCGAGCTTCATTCTCTACTCTTTTGAGCTTTATGCGCCACTGTTTTTGTGCTTTATTCGCCGCTCTAATTCTGCTTTATTTGCCGCTCTGTTTGAGCTTTATTCGCTGCGCTATTTGTGCATTATTCACCACTCTCTCTTAGGTTTATTCTCTAATTGTTTGTGCTTTATTCACCCCTCAGGTTGTATTTTATTTGCCACTCCTATTTGTGCTTTATTTGCTGCTCTGTTTGTGGTTTATTTGCCGCTCCGTTGGAGCTTTATTCCCTACTCTGTTTTGTGTTTTACTCTCTACTCTTTTTGTGCTTTTTGGGCCGCTCTCTTTCAGCTTTATTCTCAAATTTTTTTTATTTTTTTTTTTTGGTGCTTTCTTCACTGTTCTGGTTGAGCTTTATTCGGTGCTCTGTTTGAGCTTCATTGGCTCCTCTGTTTGTGATTTGTTTGCTCCTCTGTTTGAGCTTTATTCCTTACTCTCTTTGTGCTTTATTTGCTGCTCTGATTGTGCTTTATTCACCGCTCTGATTGAGCTTTATTCCCTCCTCTGGTTGAGTTTTATTCTCTACTCTGTGCTTCATTCTCTACTCTGTTTGTGCTTAATTCGTCGCTCTGGTTGAGCTTTATTTGCTGCTGTCTTTGTGCTTTATTCCCTCCTCTGGTTGAGCTTTTTTCGTTGCTCTGTTTGTGGTTTATTCGCTGCTCTCTTTCAGTTTTATCCTCTACTTTTTTTGGGATTTATTCACTTCTGTCTTTGAGCTTTATTCCCTACTCTGGCTGAGCTTTATTCGTTGCTCTGTTTGTGCTTTCTTTGCTCCTCTGTTTGTGCTTTGTTCGCTCCTCTGTTTGTGGTTTCTTTGCTCCTCTGTTTGTGCTTTATTTGCCGCTCTGCTTGAATTTTATTGTCTAATTTGGTTGAGCTTTTTTGCTGCTCACTTGGTGCTTTCTTTGCAGCTCTTTTTGTGCTTTATTTGCTGCTCCATTTGTGCTTTATTTGTTGCTCTGGTTGAGTTTTATTCCATACTCTGTTTGAGCTTTATTCTCTACTCTGTTTGTGCTATATTTGCCGCTCTGGTTGAGCTTTACTTGCTGCTCTCTTTGTGCTCTTTTCATCTTTATTAACTACTTTTTTGTCCTTTCTTTGCCGCTCTGATTCAGCTTTATTCACTGTTTGTTTGAGCTTTTTTTACTCCTCTGTTTGTGTTTGTTCGCTCCACTCTTTGTGCTTTATTTGCTCCTCTTTTTGAGCTTTAGTCGATGCTCTGTTTGAGATTTATTTACTGCTCTTTTTGTGCTTTTTTCACTGCTTTGTTTGTGCCTTATTCGCCGCTCTGTTTGTTCCTTATTTGCCACTCTCTTTGAGCTTTATTCACTCCTGTAGTTTGGTTGTATTCTCTACTCTGTGCTTTATTCTATACTCTGTTTGTGCTTTATTCGCCGCTCTGGCTGAGCTTTACCTGCCGCTCTCTTTGAGCTGTATTCGCTGCTCTGGTTGAGCATTATTGTCTACTCTGTTTGTGCTTTATTCATTCCTCTGTTGGAGCTTTCTTTGCCGCTCTGTTTGTGCTTTATTTGCCACTCCCTTACAGCTTTAATCATTACTTTTTTGTGCTTTCTTCGCTGTTCTGATTGAGCTTTATTTACCACTCTTTTTTTCTGCTTTGTTCGCCGCTTTGTTTGTGCTTAATTCCTTGCTCTGTTTGTGCTTAATTCCCTGCTCTGTTTGAGCTTTATTTACTGCTCTTTTTGTGCTTTTTCCCAGCTGTTTCTGCTTTATTCGCCGCTGTGTTTCTGGTTTATTTGCCTCTATCTTTCTGCTTCATTCAGCGTTCTGCTTGAACTTTTTCGCCACTCTGTTTGAGCTTTATTCGGCACTCTATTTGTACTTATATTGCTGCTCTGTTTGTCCTTTATTTGCTTTTCTGTTTGAACTTTATTCGCTGCTCTATTTGTGCTTCATTCGCTGTAGTGTTTGTGCTTTATTCACTGCTCTGTTTGAGCTTCGTTTGCTGCTCTGTTTGTATTTTTTTCTCTACTCTTTTTGTGCTTTATTCACTGCTCTGTTTGAGCTTCATTTGCCGCTCTTTTTGTGCTTTATTCACCACTCTGCTTCAGCTTCATTCTCTACTCTGTTTGTGCTTTATTCACCGATCTCTTTCAGCTTTATTCTCTAATTTTTTTGTGCTTTCTTCGCTGCTCTGTTTGAACTTCATTTGCTGCTCTGGTTGTGCTTTATTCACCCCTCAGGTTGTATTTTATTCGCCACTCCTATTTGTGCTTAATTTGCTGCTCTGGTTAAGCTTTATTCTCTACTCTGTTTGAGCTATTTTCGCCGCTCGGTTTGTACTTTATTCGCCGCTCTTTTTCAGCTTTATCCTCTACTTTAAAAAAAAAAAAAATTCAATGTTCTCTTTTAGCTTTATTTGCAGCTCTTTTTGAGCTTTATTGCCACCTCTGTTTGCGCTTTTTTCGCTCCTCTGTTTGAGCTTTATTTACTGCTCTTTTTGTGCTTTTTCCCAGCTGTTTCTGCTTTATTCACTGCTGTGTTTCTGCTTTATTTGCCTCTCTCTTCGTTGTTTCATTCAGCGTTCTGCTTGAGCTTTATTCGCCGCTCTGTTTGAGCTTTCTTCGGCACTCTATTTGTACTTAAATTGCTGCCCTATTTGTGCTTCATTCACTGTACTGTTTGTGCTTTTTTTTACTGCTCTGTTTGAGCTTAATTTACTGCTCTGTTTGAGCTTATTCACTCCTCTCTTTCAGCTTTATTTGCCGCTCTGCTTGAGCTTCATTCTCTACTCTTTTGAGCTTTATTCGCCACTCTCTTTTAGCTTTATTCTCTAATTTTTTGTGCTTTCTTCACTGCTCTGTTTGAATTTCATTTGCTGCTCTGGTTCTGCTTTATTCACCCTTCGGGTTGTATTTTATTCACCCCCCCCCTTTTTTTTTTTTTATTTATTCGCTGCTCTGTTTGTGGTTTATGCGCCGCTATCTCTCAACTTTATTCTCTACTTTTTTGTGCTTTCTTCACTGTTCTGTTTGAGCTTTTTCGCTGCTCTGTTTGTGCCTTATTTGCTCCTCTGTTTGAGCTTTATTTGCAGCTCTGGTTGAATGTTATTGTCTACTCTGTTTGTGGTTTTTTCGCTGCTCTGTGCTTTATTCCCTGCTCTGGTTGAGCTTTATTCGCTGCTCTCTTTCAGCTTCATCCTCTACTATTTTTGTGATTTATTCGCTGCTCTGGTTGAGCTTTATTGGCTGCTCTGGTTGTGCTTTATTTGCCGCTCTGTTTCAGCTTTATTCTCTACTTTTTTGTGCTCTCTTCACTGTTCTCTTTGTGTTTTTTCAATGCTCTGTTTGAGCTTTATTTGCTCCTCTGTTTGAGCTGTATTTGCTCCTCTGTTTGAGCTTTATTTGCTCCTCTGTTTGAGCTTTATTTGCCACTCTGGTTGAATGTTATTGTCTATTCTGTTCGCTGCTCTGGTTGAGCTTTATTCGCTGCTCTGTTTGTGCTTTGTTCGCTCCTCTCTTTGTGCTTTGTTCGCTCCTCTGTTTGTGCTTTATTTGTTCCTCTGTTTCAGCTTTATTCCCTACTCGGTTTGTGCTTTATCCGTTGCTCTGTTTGTGCTTTATTTGCTGCTCTGTTTGAATTTTATTGTCTACTCTGTTTGTGCCTTCTTTGCTGCTCTCTTTGTGCTTTATTCCATATTCTAGGTGAGCTTTGTTCACTCCTCTGTTTGTGTTTTCTTCACTCCTCTGTTTGAGCTTTATTCCTTTACTCCGTTTGTGCTTTATTCGCTGCTCTTTTTGTGTTTTATTCGTTGCTCTGTTTGAGCTTGATTCGCTGCTCTGGTGGAGCTTTTTTTTGCCGCTCTGTTTGTGCTTTATTTGCCGCTCCCTTACAGCTTTATTCTCTACTTTTTTTGTGCTTTATTCACTGCTCTGTTTGATCTTTATTTGCTGCTCTTTTTGTGCTTTTTTCATTGATTTGTTTGTGCCTTATTTGCCCCTCTCTTTGAGCTTTAGTCTCTACTCTTTTTGACCTTTATTCGCTGCTCTGTTTGAGCTTTTTTCTCTACTCTGTGCTTTATTTGCTGCTCTGGTTGAGCTTTATTGTCTACTCTGTTTGTGCTTTTTTTCATTCCTCTGTTTGGGCTTTTTTCACTGCTCCCTTACAGATTTATTCTCTACTTTTTTTGTGCTTTCTTGGCTGCTCTGGTTGAGCTTCATTCGTCGCTCTTTTCCTGCTTTGTTCGCCCCTCTGTTTGAGCTTTATTCGCTGCTCTGTTTGTGATTAATTAATTGCTCTTTGTTTGAGATTTATTCGCTACTCTTTTTGTGCATTATTCTCTACTCTGTTTCAGCTTTCTGCATTGCTCTGTTTGAGCTTTATTTGCTGCGCTGTTTGTGCTTTATTAGCCACTCTGTTTGACTTTTATTTGCTGATCTGTTTGAGATTTATTCACCATTTTCTTTTAGTTTTATTCTCCTCTCAGTTTCAGCTTTATTCACTGCTCTTTTTGAGCTTTAGTCACCACTCTGTTTGACATTTATTTACCACTCTTTTTGAGCTTTATTTGTGGCTCTTTTTGAGCTTTCTTCACTGTGCTCTTTGAGATTCTGTCATTGCTCTGATTGAGCGTTATTCTCCGCTTTCTTTGAATTTTCTTCTCTTCTCTGTTTGCTCTTTATTCACATCCCTTTTTAAGCTTTATTCTCCACTCTGTTTGAGCTTTATTCACATCTCTTGTTGAACTTCATTCAATGTTCATTTTGATCTTTATTCATCTCTCTTTTTGAATGTTATTCTCTGCTCTTTGTGCTTTATTCATTGCTCTTTTTGAACTTTATTTTCCACTCTCTTTGAAATCTATTCACTGCTCATTTTGAGCTTAATTCATTGCTCTTTTTGGGTGTTATTCTCCACTGTTTGTGCTTTATTCACTGCTCTGTTTGAGCTTTATTTTCCACTTTGTTTGAGCTTTTTATACAACTCTTTTCAGCTTTATTCACATCTCTTTTTTTGCTTTATTCTCCACTCTTTTTTTGCTCTATATGCCACTCTGTTTGATCTTTATTTGTTACTCTGTTTGAGCATTACTCATGTACTTTTGCCACCCATGCATCACTAATAGCACCCTGCACTATCCAATATGCACTCCTTGTGTCCTTTTGCAATTTAATGCTTATGGTTTATACACTGCCTTAAAAGGCTTATTGTTTATATATTGCCGGTTAAGGCTTATTGTTGTTACACTGCCCTTTAAAACTTACTGTTCATTTGCCACCATTTAAGGCTTTTTCTCTATACACCGCCATTACAAGCTTACTGTTTGGTTGCCGTCACTTAAGGCTCACTCTCCGCATCCTATGCCCCTCACAACGTTCATGCATTTTTCAAGAACTTGATGCAAAACCACATGCTGCACACATTACAAAAGTACTGCTGTGGAAGAAGAGGATACGGGGACTGGAACTCAGTCCTGACCTGTCCCCAATAGAGAATGTGTGGAGAATTTAGAAACCAAAAACACGACTACCCCTTACTGTTACACAACTTAAGAAGTGTTTGCAGGAAGAACAGGACGAAATAATGTCTGAAACAGTTCAGCTCTCAGAATCACCGGCCAAAACATCTTTAAGTGCTAAATGGTTTAGAGCCATTTTTGGTAGTAAGTTTGAAATACAGGAATGGATGCTTATTAGCAAATGAATGATTAATTTTCACAAAATAAACATATTGAATCCAATACTAATGTAGATTTATTATTAGAAGTAGTTTTACTATGTCCCTGCTTTTTTACTCTTTATGCTGCAGCTTGTTGTTTCAGATATGGTGTCAGAAATGTCTTAACAGGAAATAAAAAGCTTCAGGTGTGAAAAACTTGAGAATTCAGATTCTGTAGTGTGAGACGACCCATGGATGGACTGCACTCATAGCGGCCCACACATTCTCTCTCTCTCTCTCTCTCTCTCTCTCTCTCTCTCTTTCTTTTCTACTGTCTGTTCAGTTGATCAGCCATGCCATTACATACACTGTCCATGCCCACCAGTCCTGCCAAGACCAAAAATAGACGCACCTTGTCCTTAAACGCCTGCTATGAGACCATATGGGAGTGAAAACCATGATCCTCTTCTTCCAAGAGGGGATATCAGAGACTTTGGAATTGTCACATCACCCAGGAAACAACCTTTGACTCTTATGTTGACTTCTTGAGGTGCACAGGCTCATTAGTGCAGACCTTTGGGTGTTTTGGCTTGTTCAGCTGGAGTATAAGTACATCCAGGATAGCAACACAACCTGTTATAGGGATGTCCCTCTACTCTAAGTTGGGTCCAGGGGATGATGTTTGTACCTGGTTTGGCTTGTCAGTCTCTAATGTTTGTCCTGTAGGGGGCAGTAGTTGTACGTGAGTGATTTGCTGGCCCTGTAACTCATTAATTGTGGACAGATTTCAGATCCCTGTGCTGGACTGCTCCTGAGCAAAAACAATGACAACTCCTAAATGTGTTACCACCAGCCCTAAGACAGTTTGCAAACACAGTCCTGGATCTTTGCCTTCCTTAGCTTAAGCGTTAATGGGAGCGGCGGACCTCATATCCCAGAGCCCTAATGATCCAGAAGGACACACAGCTACCAGCAGCAGAAAATCAACCTGTCAGTTCAGGCACTTATATTAATCACCAGCTACCTGCTAATTACACAGAGGTGCAGCTGAATCCAAGCACATGCCTGCTGCTAGATGATTAGCACCAAATTGGCTAATGTTTATGTTTATTCCTATAACTCTTCTTTAATTAAAGCTCACACATGGCATGCTACTTTGAGTAAACTCCGTACGTGCATTTCATGTACAGACTCAAATCAAGCAGGAAGATGTTGACTGATATTATCAGAGATGTATAGTAATGAAGTAGAACTACTTAAGTACTGTACTTAAGTACTAAAATGCAGTATCTGTACTTTATT
>JAVSBU010277132.1:0-11524 GCA_033118015.1 Loricariichthys derbyi | reverse complement strand
AATCCAGAAACGTAATCCAATAACCATAGAGACAATCAGCACACAATATGAACACTCAGTAAGCAACTACGTTGGCAATACTTTGCGCCGGGCTGGTGCCCCCTGAGTCTATTTAACCATGGCTCTAAACGAGCCACAGGTGAGTCTAATTTAGAACTTAGGCGATAGAGGGCACACCAAACCCGGCTCCGGCTCAAGTGTATTCTGGGATTTGGAGTCCGTCTGCTCTGTGAGCATGACAAATTCATAATCACTAGGAGCTTTTCTTTCCAATATGAAGTTGGTAAAACAAAACCTCGGTACAAGATTTCTAGCCCAAGTCTTTTCATATTGTACCTTCACACACACACGTTTAGCTGATTGAGCTACTATGATGACAGGCTGAGTGTCGGAGACAGAATTTTAGATGGCTGGATAGAGACGCTGACTTTTTAACAACATTATTTTATCTCAATTAAAACATGTAAAAGTCACTTCTGGACAACTCAGATATTAAAGGCAGCATACTTTTAACATGTTTAACTTTGTTCTCATTAAATAAAGCAAAAGGAGCAAAGTAAATCATCTAAAATTGTGTATAAATTAGTTCACAGTAACTTGTAGGCTAATATATAAAGTTCTCCCCAGCAGGGCTGAGAGAGAGAGAGAGAAAGAGAAAGAGAGAGAGAGAGAGAGAGAGAGAGAGTAACGTTGATTAAGGAAAGGAGACGCGGGGTAAGGAAGTAGAAAGGACGGGTTTAATCCAGGGACTCGTAATCCAAAGTGAACAATCCGGAGTCGGTACAGAGGAAGCAATCAAACAAATCGACAAGCCAAAGGGGTAATCCAAAAACCGTAATCCAATAAGCACACGCACAAATTCATAAACCAGATAAGCAACTAGAAACATGGGAGAAATGCTCGGTAGCACGCTCGGTAGCACAAACAGAGTTGGCAGTACTTCGCAAAGAACCGCCACACCCCGTGTCTATTTAACGGCTCAGTAAATGAGCCCCAGGTGCGTTAGATCAGTACTCGGGCGACAGCGGTCGCACCCAACTCGACTCAGCCTCGGGTGCCTTCTGTGAATTGGAGTCCGACGACTCCTTGGGCGTGACAGAGAGAGAGAGAGAGAGAGAGAGAGAGAGAGAGAGATCCACCTTATAAGGTTGAAATGAAGCCAAATAATGTATTAGGCTCTTCTTATAATGTATGGTAATTGTGTGCTAATTGCAAATTCTATCGATATTATTGTTGTGAGTGGGAGAGCGTATAAACAACATAAATACTTTATTAATAATATAAAAATGGTCAAACAGCCCTAAATTCTCATAACATTAAAAAGTTAGTGCGTATTTGTAAGTTTATCTTTTTAAAAGTCTGACCAAATACACAAACATTCACGTTTAGGGACAGTGTACTGGAATGTTGTGTATGAAGAGGATCTTTTTCAGTCTATCTGAGAAACTCACAAGGATCTTCTTCAAACACAACATTCCAGTACACTTCAGACCCAGTAACACCCTGAAACAGAAGCTGGTCCATCCTAAGGATAGAATACCCAGACAGAAACAGGACAACGTAGTGTATGCAATTCAATGCAGCGAGGTATGCACAGACTCGTATATTGGTGAAACAAAACAACCAATCCACAGACTCATGGTTCAACACAGGAGAGTCAGCTCCTCAGGCCAGGGATCTGCTGTCTACCTTCATCTTAACAACACAGGACACTCATTTCAGGATTGCAATGTACACATTTTAGCCAGAAAGGATTGGTAGTATGAGCGTGGAGTTAAAGTGTCATGAAATGGGGGATGAGGTGTAAAAGGAGGACCCAAACGCAGACAGCTTCATGAATAAGGGTAGGCTTTATTTAACGTAAATAAGGAAACTAAAAAGGAACAAAAGCAAAGTAACAAATAAAGCCCAAAACAAAACCAAAACTGCCAAAACGGCAAACCCCCAAAGGCCAACAAGGCTAGGACACGTGGGAATGGCTTAGGACAAGTGCAAGATGAAGTGGAACTGATTTTACAGCCGGTGGACCAGTCCAACCAACCACATCTATGTGTCAACCGTTTTTACGTTTGGATGTCCCCTACCGGCCAACCACGGGATGAGGGGAGACCAGGCGAGGTCCGGCAGGGTGCAGAGCAGGGACAGGCCCAAGCAATGACCACCTGAGGCAATAAGTAACCTGCAGTATCCTCGTGTGGACCTTTTAGGTCCGGAGTGCAGGGAGTGCTGAGGGGATCGGGGCAGTGCAGAGATACAGCTATCTGCCCCTACACTGACAACTAAGCTCTACCGAATTACCTCCAGGCTCCAACCTGTACACTGCCCTTTCTCTACGAAGAAAGGGTGGATACCTTCGTCCCTCACCTTCTCTGGTGCCAAGAGAGCGAGACTGGTGCAGGCACCCGCGAGCGCAATCCCTGTTTGTGCGTGTTATGCGGTATATGTGCACCAGCCTTGGGACAGCCTAGCGTATAGAGGTGGAACCCATGCATCCACTAATCCCGTCTAAAACGCCCCATATCGGCAGTGCGAACCATGGCAGATCATACTAATGATGCCCACAGAGCGATCGCGCATGTGCGGGCACCAAGTCTAAGATGATTCAGCTGAGCGATCAGGGCCACGCCAGGTTGGCAGATGGTAAATATACCTGTGCCTGGCATGACGCCTGACAGTACCCCCTCTCAAAAGGGGTGGCTCCTGAAGCACCTAAAAAGAAAAAGGATGAAAAAAAAAAAAGATTATTGTGTCTAAATGCCCTACAACCCAGCAATTAACTTCTTATGTCCTACTTTATACACCAACTAATTTAATACTGCCTTTTTACCCTTGTAAGGTCATGCAAAACCACTTAGAATCATTATCAGAGGTGAGCCCACCTTAGCATGCTAATTAGCTGAGCATAAAGGGCTGTCAGCAAAACAGGGGCATCGTTGGTTATCGCGCACTAAGGTAATCATTACTATGTAAGATTAGTACGACAAGAGCAGCAGAGTAACCTTTTTGATGCACTCTTTAGTATGCTAGTATGCCCTCATACTATGTTAGTCACCGAGCACCTCTGCAGGTTCAAGCCATAATTCAGGTGCTGGCAGGCCCATGGAGAAAGGCTGGGCTAGGGGCCGGTGAGGCAAAACCTAGGCCCCAAACAAGGCCCACAGACAGCCGACCAAAAAAATCAGGCTAAGGGCCATTAAACATAAGTAAAGGCTGGGCCGATGGCCAGTGGGGCCCAAATACTAGGCCAGAGCCAGGACCACCCCCAGCCAGGGAATGGGGATACCAGGCCAACAGTCCCAAACAACCACTGTCCAGGTGTAAATGCAAGATAGCCACTGCACATGGCCCACTGCAACCACAACATAACCAAATGTCCAGGGACCAATGTGCTCCTGCACCCCCCACCCAGGACAGCTACCAGCTTGAACTGAAAAAAGGGCTGTGGTTGGTCCCACGGCCAGCCAAACAAAAGAAAACGGGGCATAAAATAAGGGGCTAGACCTATGCTAGCCCCACAGGAGCCACACTAGACCTACTGCTATCACAGCCTATTTAGACAAAGCTGCAGTAGACTTACTGCTAGGGAAGAAAAGAGACCAGAATTATGGCCAGCCAGGCAAACTACTTAGGCCCGATTGGGCTTACCGCTAGCTAAAAAAAAAAAACCCAGGAGGGTGGGACATGGCGCAGGTGGGAGGGGGTAAAAAAAACCCCAATAGTCCAATAGTGGCCGGGTCATTCTGTCATGACATTAGGGGTGAGATGTAAAAGGAGGACTCAAACTCAGATAGCTTCCTGAATAAGGGTAGGCTTTATTTAATGTAAATAAGGGAACTAAAAAGGAACGAAAGCAAAGTAACAAATAAAGCCCAAAACAAAAACAAAACTGCCAAAACGGCAAACCTCCAAAGGCCGACGAGGCTAACACATGGGAATGGCTTAGGACACGTCCAAGGTGAAGTGGCAACCGTTTTTATGGTCGGATGTCCTGAACTGGCCAACCACGGAACGAGGGGAGACCAGACAAGGTTCCGGCAGGGTGCAGTGCAGGGACAGGCCCAAGTAATGACCCACCTGAGGCAACAAGTAACCTGCGGAGCGCAGGGGGTGCTGAGGGGATCTGCTCCTACATTAACAATTAAGCATTACCGAATTACCTCCAGGCTCCAACCTATACACCATCCTTCCTCTACAAAGAAAGGGTGGATACCTTCGTCCCTCACCTTCTCTGGAGTCAAGAGATTGAAACTGGTGCAGGCACCCACGAGCCCAATCCCCCGTTTGTGTGTGTTATGCAGTATATGTGTACCAGCCTCAGGATGGCTTAGCGTATAGAGGTGGAACCCACGCATCCACTAACCCCGTCTAAAACACCCCATATCGGCAGCGCAAGCCACAGCAGATCATAACGATCGCCGGGCTGAAAGATGTTAAATGCGGCTTACCGTGAAGATGACCCAGCGACCAATAATCCACGTGGCTCGCTTTTAAAGCCTTTGGCCAGCTGAACCCAATGTACGTCTGATTACTAATGGTGCCGGCAGCTCGATCATGCATGTGCGGGCACCAAGTCTAAGAGGATTCAGCTGAGCAATCAGGGCTACGCCAAGTTGCCAGATGGTAAATAAACCTGCGCCTGGCATGACGCCTGAAATAAAGAAGTCATTTTTGTCAACCTGGAATGGCCATCACTGAACAGAGGTGGGGGCTAATACATCACCTATCAGCCACTTACAATACAGTCCTTGGCACACTTTCAAAACAACAGAATTCACACCAAAACCCAGCTGGTTTAAGTGACCCAAAGAAGGACAGAGAGAATGAGCGTTCCATTGTTCACCCTAATGGGCCATCCACTGATCACCCAAAAGACTCTCGAGGCCATTCAGCCTCCAGGGACCCACACCCACAGGATGACTCAACCACACCCCAGATGACCAGATATATAGCTGATACTCCACACTAGTCAGTTTGAACTCAAGAAGCCTTTTGGATGAGAGGTGAAACATCTTCAAAAATCTACAAACAAGTCCAGTTGCTCCCTTCTACCACCCACGATTCAAATATATGTTTGTACGAGTTTTTACAATAAGGCAAAAATACAAAGCATGGTACAAACATGGTACAAACAGGTTATGCAACGTTAAATAAACGTTGTTCTATACAAAATGTTAAATTGGAACTCCAGGAAATATAACTGAAAAACAACAGCTAGTTACAAATAGCATAGAAGATTATTTATAGGCTTAGATGCCCTTTGAATCATTGAATATAATAACAAAATGCAATGACACAGTGATCCATTATGTCTACTTATTATTATGTCAGTTTATTAAGTACCACCACAGGGACAGCTTGGGGGTGCTAGAAAAAAAAACCTTTAACCTTCAATAGTTCAACAGTCTAGTACCCTAACAGATGTCCCAGGGCAGCACTGCCTTCTTAATAGTGCAAATGCAAGTTAAATGATAGTTCAACTCCAGACTATGGTTAGACCCTTAAGCAAGGTTCTTACCCTTAAACTGTCCCATAGTTTTGAATGAAGATAATGAAATTTGGTCTGTCTACATGTGATTTGTAAAGAGAAATTTCAATAGATATTTCTCACCATAACCTGTCTGTTATTGCCATGCTGCCCACCAACCATGCCTCGTTCTCGCCTGCGGACTACGATTTCCAGCATGCTATAGTGGGACGCGTAACACCTAACAGCGACTCAGCGACAAGAATCAGATCACACTCACCTGAGTGGTAATGATCAGGGCTATTTATTCCCGTGAGCTCCTAAGGACTTTGCGAAGTATTGCGCCTATTTACAGTGCCTTTACTGAGCATTCTATAGTGTGAGTATTTCTGGTTTCAACTACTTCTGTGTTTCTACAACTCAGATTTCTGCCTAGCCCTCTGGTTATGTTATTGCTTCTATTTGTTTCTGACATTTTGCCTGCCTTGACTTCAATTCTGCCTATCCCTTCGGTTAAGTGTTGTTTGGTTACTTGGCATGTTTCAGCGTTCGGTCTTGTTTTGTTTGTTTGTTCAGTTTGTTGGTGTTTTCATTAAAGTTTGGTTTGCATTACATCTGCGCATGTCTGCTCGTCTCTACGAAATGTCACAGTTATGAACAGCAAGCCTGACAGATATCAAAAAATCCAATGTCATGACACAGGTGTCTGAACACATCAATCTGCCGTTTCAGTCATTTCATTTTTCATCTTTAAAATGATGCAACCAAATTCAAGCTGTTCAGCCAACCTAATATGAAGAATTCACTTGGAAAAAAAAAAAAAAAAAACATTTCTCTTTACAACTGATGTTGGAGAGGATGCCAATGGAAAAAATATACCTGTAATTTTTAATAAATAGAAAAATTGATTACAGAGCAGTACCTTTTACTGTTGACACATTCACCACAAGAATATGTCAGTTGAAAATCTATTTTGTTATATTGATGCTAGTCAAATGCATTGACAAAGGATCAATTTGGAGTGACTAATTAACCAAAGATGTCTTTTGAATGTAAGAGAAAACCAGAGAACCCAAGCCCACACGAACATAAGACATATGGGGAGAATATACAATCTCCACACAATTGGACTCTTGGGTCAGGATTGAATTTGGGATCTCTGAATCTGTGCAGCATCTGCATCAACCACTTGCACCTTGCACTGGATCCTTAGGCAGTGGCGTTCTGTGGTGGAACTGGTGATGCACTGTGGTAAAGGCTAATCATGTTGTCTTGTATATTCTACAGGTTCTGCTGGCGAGGCATGTCCCGGTCCTGGATTCCATTGTTAGGTTAAGAAGGTACCACCTGTCCTTCGTAGAGGACAGGTGGAGTACGGGCAGGAGCCCCAAGGTATGGCAGTCCTATCAGATAATGTGGGGACATACTAGGCGCCCCAGTGATCGGGAGGCACCAGGCTCCGGTCTGACAGCTGGCGGGAAGGAACGGTTGGGTTCCAGAGCACGTCCACGTGGGATGTGGCCAGTGGCGTTGACTGGTTGGGTGCCCAGAAAAGCACCCCTAAAATGATGAGAGGGTTGTTTCCAGTGGCGCCAGTCCACCGTCGAACGGTGTCCTCCTGCCTGAGGTTCCCCAGGGCTCCCCCAGTGAGACCCATTGGCGGGACGTGCGCTCGGTGTTCCAGTGCATCCCAGTTCGCACCGGTCCCTGGGGGTCAGCCGGTTTGGCTGTAAGTCTGTGTTTGGTTTGGTCTTGGTTCCTATTATGTTATTTAATAAAGCACTTTTATTGGTTTCACTGTCCTGCGTATGGGTCCTTTTGTGTTTAAATCCCCCAAACATGAAATCTTCTCTTTGGCCTTCCTCTTTTTTTGACTGTGGTGGTTTTTACATGTATACTACATGAAAAGTAATTTGCTTTTGTGTTTGATTAATATTAATGATATGTATGATAGTATAATAATATTTACAATAATATTAATATTGAAGTACAGTTGTTCTATGCATTTTGAGTCTTTATAAGTTCTGCAAGTTTGTAAGTGCCATGCCCTCTCCTTCTTGAGAGCAGTAGAGCTGTAGAGTAAATAATGAACAAAACATCATCTATTCCATTCCCAGTGACCATGGGAAATAGCAAACATTTGAATTGTACTGGCTATGTACAGCAAAACAGGCTTTGAATCCTCCATTTTGACAGACATGACACAACGAATCTTCCATTTTAATGAGGGCAGTGGAAATTACTAATTTTTGGGCTGAACTTCCCAAGTTCTGACCTATCAATGATGTTAAATCACCTCTAAAAGGAGTGGAGAAAAGGCCTAAAAGAAAACTCATTGGTGAAAAGTTGATTTGAATATTCTAAACAACGGTAGAGGTGGCATTTGCACGAGATCCCTCATTAAGTGTATTTGTCCTTATTGCTCTATCTCTGAGATATTGTAATAAACTGATTTTATGCTGTTCTACTACAATTCAGGTCTAGAACTGAGTTATTCAATTAACTATTCCTCTTTAAGGCTGCGGAGACCTACTACATTAAAATGGCAACAAGGAAGGATGGGATTGGGAAAAAAACAAAGTGCCCAGCACCTACTGGCCCTGCTCCTGAACAAACTACAGTAAAGTGGTCTCGAATCAAGGTAAGTGCTTAGCTTACATTTGTTCTATGTTTGTTGAGGAGTCAGGGCTGTGGGTCTGGATGGTAGGTGTGTTCCAAATTAAAGAATCCAGTGTGATATTTGTGTTAAGTAAGTAATGTAGAACAGCAGACAAAATTTACTGTGCATTGCATGACTCTAATTCTGTTGAACTTGCATTCTGACTGACCTTGAGACTTTTGCATTGTTTTAAATGATATGTGCTGAGTTTTGCTGAGACTTGAATGTTTTTGAGTGATTATTGCTTCTATTGCTGTATTGGTTGATGGATGTACGTTGAGTTTGTGGAAATTCGAGTATTTTCTGTGATTGTAAGAGCTTTTGAAAGTTTTTAAGGTTTGAAAAGGTACGTTAAGAGTTTAAGTGTTTTTAAGGTTAAGTTTAAAGGAATTATGTGATTTTAGCTTGTATTATTGAAGGGAGTGACTGACATGCTGATTTTGTTGGATTTTGAGTGCTTTGAGAGAGTTATGCTGCTTTTGATGGGTTTGTGAATTTGACTGGGTGTGAAATAAATGGGGAAGTGTTTGCATTTACTTAAGAATTAAACAAGAGGTTATAAGGTGTTTTGAAGTTAAGGGTTTAAGAGTTTTGTAGAGAGTTTAACCCTTTGAACCCGCTCGGCACGGCCCCGTGCCGTAGACGCACTCTTGATAAATTGCCATGAGTTTAATAAACAACACCTTATATGGACATCCTGGGGGTGTGTTTATGTACGACACATCCAGACTTTACCAAATGTGTTTTTCTAACTTCCTATGTGCTATTTAGTCAAAGTTATAAGTATTTTAATCTTACGCATTTATTTTATTAAACCGGAAGTAGCGATATTTCCATAGAACATACAAAACAGCCTGTTTATCCTTTATTTTGTTCAAAACGGCCATAAATTATATTTGCTAACCTATGCTAAAAACAAGCTATGTGAAGGGAGAACTTGGAAGTATTTCTTCATGAAGGCATTTCCGACTGTGAACCGCGAATTCTGATTTGCGGGAGTAGAAGTAGGCAGTAACTTCGGCGAACGAATACAGCCGCTGTTTGATCATGTCAGAGCTGCATGCAATGCATCATTCCACCCAAGGAGGCAGCTGGCCATTGATGAGAGAATGATTGCCACCAAGGCCAAAACAGGTTTTACACAATACTTGAAAAGCAAGCCTATAAAATGGCACATAAAGCTCTTTGTGCTGGTGAACTCCACCAATGGCTACACAGAGGACTTCACAATGCATGTTGGGAAAACATCTCAACCTACTGCCAATGGCCTACGTTAGGACGCAGTAATGAACCTTAGCAAACCTGCCTTTCTTGGCTGTGGATACCATAATTACATGGACAACTTTTACAAATTGTATTGAAATTCCTCTGCTTGTGCTGAAAAAAATTATATAAAACACTCTATATTGGACATTTTTATTGCTGCTTTATATATGTTTTAGCACAGTAATAGAAAAACGCCACCTAAATCCTGAGTGTTCTAAAGTTTAAAGGGTATTTTAAGAGTTTTTGGAAGTATTGTTGCCAGGTATATGAGTAATGGCATTGCAAGATTGTGCATGCAATGAGATGGCTTGTGGACATTGATGACCGAAGCACACAGTATGATGAGAGGTTTTGTGGGCACCGTTGACCAACATGTGAGAGGCCTGAGCACTCTTGATGAGGTGACTTGCAAACATTGTGGACTGACCTGTGGATTCGAGGAGATGATTCATGATTCATTGAGGACGGCTGCTGCATGGACATGGCTTATGTGATGACGTATGTTGTGCATAAGTGTGTTTATGATCATATGTGTAAAGCAATTGAGCAAATTATAGAAGCATACAGGCATGTACTGTTAGTGTAGGGAAATCTGTATATATTTAGATTTAAGTGTTGCAGGACTGGCTGTGCCTAGCAGATTAGCTACAAAAGGGGGTTAGGTGGTGGAGAGAAATCTTGGTAGCAAGCGGACATTGGCTGGGCTAGGCCGTTTTTGTGAATGTTTCTTATAAACCCCAAATTAATCAGGCAGGGCCTAGAAGAGAGAAAAGTAAAGTGTGTGAGCACACCATGGTTGTTGAAAATAGCCGACAGGGATAGGGCCGCCAGGAACCGGTGTGGAAAATACCCTACCCTGACGTGAGGGGACATTGAACTTAGGGATTCAACTGAGCCTATCTCTGTGCAATAGGCATGTATTAATAGAGAAGAAGTGATATTTTAAGTGTATTGTGAAAATAAGTAATTAGAATATATGCATATAGTGTTAAGTTGTTGTCTGAGTGATATTACATTGATTTCATTTGTGTAAAAATTAACTGAGTGATTTAGAAGGAATGGTTTGACAGCACACCCGATAGCAGTGCTCCACAAATCCTGGACATACTGGAGAGGGCAGGAGAAAGAGAGCAGTGTGTGTGTGTAATGCCCCATCCCTTCCCTGTGTCAGAATGAGTAAATGAGTGTAAATGTGTGTGTGTTAACAGTATAAGGGAATATTCCCTATATATTGAATGTGGCTATAAGAGTATATAGACATATATTAACGTGAAGAATTTGATATAGTGTGAAAATACCTGTTTGTGATTAAGGTTTAGAGCTAGGTTAGGGAAAGCAGGTTTATATGTAGCGATAAAACTTATGAGCCTCATGTCAAGGGATTTTTGTAGATAAAATCCATCAGCCTTAAATAATTGAGGACCTTTGTAGATAAATACTATAAGCCCTATGACAGAGGACTTTTTACTGATAAATCTATGAGCCTCAATATAGAGAGCTTTTCTATATAAATAATTAGATAAATATAACTATGAGCTTTCAAATGGGACTTGATAGAAACTCTATGAAGTAAAATAATAATGGTATGAGCCCTTGAGAAAGACATAGTCTAGATGAATTTAAAAAATAATAATAGATTTATGATTGCAATTGGGTTGGGGACCCTCGGACTAGAGTTCCTCCAAAGTTGAGAGATAGAGTATTTGATGAATGGTTGAATTTTTGTGATAAAGTATGTGTGATATATGTGCTTGTAATTATGCTGTGAGGTCATGTTATGCTGTTGTACAAAACTGTAAATTGAGTATGTGTAATAGTTGTGCTTGTGATTAAGCTGCGAGGTTTGATTGCGCTGTTGTATAGAAATTGTAAATTGATTTAGAGTAGGTGTTGTAGTATAATTGTCAGAAGCAGTAGAGATATTATCAATTTGGAATGTCTGTGAGTTGGTGGTGATTTTCTGGAAACAAGTTTGTGTTAAAACCTGAGCTTAATAATCCTAGTAAAACCGTAAACGAGTGCGGAATTAGTATACTTCGCTTATTTAAATTAATAAACATGATCTAATTGTGATTAATTTCAATACCCCACCTTGGTTAAATTAGCATTACACTGATATAACAACTCTGTTATGT